>JAOWBN010197985.1:0-15035 GCA_028565015.1 Pinguicula moranensis
TTTGGAGCTAGCACTCTATTATACACATATAAGTTATACACTTTGGGTGTATAAACCTCAAGGGAAGTGGTGGTGTGTACTACTCTAGAGGGTGGACATTTGAACACCTCAAAGGAAGGAACTTTCTTACAAGAATTAGTGATTCTACAAGAGCTATTCCAATGCCTTCTTCCTTGTACCATCAAGTTGTGTAAATTAGCAAAAATCCTTGGTCAAAAGATCTATGAAATTTTTGTTATGTATGCTTAACACACACTTACGTTTACGCTTCCGCACAAATTTTGCATCATGACACGTAGTATAACTTTCGGAGATCTTACACTGGGATGATATGAAAAGCCCACAGTTGCTGGAACTAGGGGTTAACAAGGAATATTGGCACTCTAGCATCCTTATGGCATTTGTTTGTCTGTACAAAGATGATGCCAACCACGCACACTAGGGATATTTAATTGAAAAGGTTGTTACTCATTTTTGTGATAGAAACAGAGCGTAGCATCAACGTGGGCAAGGTTATATACAAATACATCATGGAATATTTGGCTTCACTGGAGAAACGCCCAAATTCTATGCATTTCCCTTTCCCTGATTATTGTCATGTGCCTGAAGGTTGGAGTAGCCCTGGAGGAGGACGAAAAGTTATTCCACCTGCTCTGGACATCAATCCAAATCTGATCAACAAGCTAGAACATATTCTGATAGGAGAACTATGAAGCCTGAGGCTACTCCAAAACCATCCAATGCATCTTCCAGGGCAAAGGCAAAAGGTTAAAGCAAGCTGGTAACCCCTTCTCTGTCTTTGCAGGAACCAAGCCCGAGACCTAAGTCCAAAGGTCCAGTCCTAGCAAAAACACTATTTGAAGTTGACCAACCCCAAATCAATGAGAATATTTTTTTGGAGCACTCTTACCATTTTGTTGTTGCGGTTTACATGAACTTGGTCATTATGTCAACTATGAAAGGCATCCAGTTCCCCATAAGTCTGCTGCCACACCCACTGACCTTCACTTCATCTACACCACCAAGTGAGGCATCTACTAGAATTGGAGATGAAGAGGGTGAGGATGATGATGATTATGATGATGATGGCTTGTGCACCTACAACTTGATGGGATCTCCTTCCGACTCTGAATGAAGCATGGATCAGCCTACGCTCAGGGGAGTATTGCTTTCATTTCTTAATTATTCTTATTTATGCAGTAGGGCAGTGTCTCACTAGTTTGGGGATGGGTATTCGTTTGAACTCTTGTTTTACTTGCTCTTGATCTGCTAATTTCTGTTTTGCACTATTTTGCGTGAACTATTTGGTTTATTGTGTGTTGTTTTATGTCATTTGTTGCATTCCTATTTTAATTAGTACATAGTCACCTACCTAGAAGTTAGGTTGCGCTAAAGTCATCAACATACTTAAAAAACATTACATATTTGGGATATCAACTAAGGACAAAATTGTGGCCGTGGTGTTTAACCCAAATTTTATTTGTGGAAGTACATGAACTTAGGCTTAGATTGATAGAGAAGTGCAAACAATTTTTCCAAATTCAAAGTAATTCCTCTGAGCCTAAATTAAGAACGTGACAAGTTATGGATAGGTAAAAGCAAAATAAAAAAAAAGAGCTAAAAGGCCAGAAAATTGTTTGTAGTTCGAGGGATAACTCTTGTTT
The DNA here is from genome assembly GCA_028565015.1 of Pinguicula moranensis. Classification (NCBI taxonomy): domain Eukaryota; kingdom Viridiplantae; phylum Streptophyta; class Magnoliopsida; order Lamiales; family Lentibulariaceae; genus Pinguicula; species Pinguicula moranensis. The sequence continues at coordinate 1,665 of JAOWBN010197985.1, forward strand.
CTATGCATACAAAGATCAAAATAACTATTACAAAGAAAAAAAAAGAAAAAAAGGGAATCATAATGTATATAAATGCCCCTAAATTGTTATATATATAAATACTCTAGGGTCTAATGTATGATTACGATGGAGAAATTATGTATTTGTATTTGCTTAAAAAATAATGTCTATCTCAATCACCGGCCACCTTGGATTGACAAAAAGTGAGGGAGATGAAGATAAATTGAAAAATTGAAGAAAACAAATTTGTTACTCTTAGTTTGAAGACGGGCACCTAACCTGAAAATGAGAACACCCACCCCCACAATGCTAGTCATAATTGACCCCTTTGTATATGAAGTAACATATAGTTGATGATGACCGAAAGCACAAAAAGTTGAACATGCGCATGCATTACTTAGACTTGGGTGTCCATATGTAAAAAAACATCCAGGAATATGTTTGCTTGAGGGCAAGCAAGCATTTAAGTTTGGCGATATTGATGAGCCAATTTTATACCTAATTAATGCATACTATTTGAGTTTGATTTGACTCAATATTAATTAGGAGACACTTTCATATCCATTTTCCTTATTTTACGATAATAACTCAGTTAATGCTCACTAAGAAGTGGGTATGAAGAGAAGGTATGACATCTTGATCAATCTCAAGGATACTAACTAGTCTGGATACCTACTAGGGCACATAGTGTACCCTTGTATATTTTGTTTCCTTTGTTTCTTTTATTTCACTTTGTGGTCCTCCTTGTACATACTACATTTATATTTTACAAAATTTGTCTTAATAGAATAAAACAATAAAAAATGCTCTATGAGATGAAAATAAGGGAAACAACCCCAAAAGCAGAGGTTTTACCCCATAAATTCAGGGTATGACACCAGCTCCTGTTGCAAATAATCTTGCACGGTGGTTCTTGTACACATTTAGCATTCACCAAACCCATTAGAAGGACAAATATACCATTTGATTGGACTCCAGGATTTCGAGAGAAGCTAATGGACGTGGTATATAAGGCACAAAAACATCTTATCCACGAGAGCCAAAAGCAAGCATACAGAAAGCAAGGGTTTAGGGATCACTTGTTTGTGGGCTGGTCCTCCAGATGGATTGATTTTTATTTCTTTTTTTAGTGTGATGACCTCAATATTTGTCAATCATACAATGGTTCTTACCATAAGCATGAGCTAAGACTCTTTGTCGAGGGGCGCAATGTAGCCCTTGATGAACTTAGAAGAAAGTAGAATGTTTATCTTGTTTTAACACTAATCTTGTGCATGGTGTTTTTTTTTTCATCCTCATCTATGTATGTTAGCACAACATAGGTAAATGCATTAAGAGTAGTGGGAGGTCGAGAGGCACAAGCTACACTAAGCATAGCAAAACCAACATCAATTGCAATAGCATGAGAATGACTATAGAATCGATGCTACTGTGTGAGAATTACCAGTGAGCAAAGTCTTTGGTTTTCTTAATGAGACATTCGAGAGGTGCTCATTTGTGAACCAAAGAAGGGCATTCTATATTGAGAGAGGTTTATGCCTAGAAAAGGAGAATCTGGTAGGCACAATATTAGGAGCGAAGCATGATAGGCTAACTATGAATCCACCAAAGGGCGTCAAATGGTGAAAGTGTGATCATTGGATGTTTTCATCCACTGCATTTGTGTTAAACTTACCTTATTGCCTTTTAATTTCCTTTGTTTATGCATAGTTCTTAGATTAACCGGTAGATAAAAAATAATCCTTTTATCATTGGTTCAAATTGTATGAAACTTGTTAATGTCAGTGTTTGTTAACCACAATCCACGAGGTTCGACATCCTTATCTTTACTATATTACTTGTGCAACTTATACACTTGAAAGTAGTGAATGCTACAAGTGTTTGCACATCACCAACACTTGTTGACCGTATGCATCCAGTATCTCACTAAGATCAAATCCCTTGGAATCCTCAAAATGCATAATGATCAGATCCTGTTGAAGAGTTCGATCCCAATCTAGAGCATTGTTCGTACAAAATTGGTAAGTTGCAAATTCAAACTCACCTAAAGTTAGAGATGGGCGGTTCGATTGCCGGTCGCCAAACTGCCAATTTTTCCGATTGTCAGTTTTAAAAAATAAAAACCATAACCTAAACTGCCGGTTGCTGGTTCGGTTGACAATTTTCTCCAATTTCGGCTGGCGGTTATGGTCTCACAGTTTTAGATGGTTTCATGATGATTCCAGCACGGTTGATAACACAGTTGTAACCTCCGATGTAACCAATTTTTTTTTAGTTTTTTTAATTTTTTTATTTCTCTAATTTTTGGTTACCAATTTACGGTATCCAACGGTCAGCGTTATTATTTTTTAAATTTTATTTATTTATTTTATTTTGTGTTTAATTTAGCTTAAAATTTAACTTATAATTATAAATTTATAAACTTAACAACTTATATACTTATAAAATTTATGAAAATTCAAAACTTATATAACTTTTAAAATTTATAATAGTTAAAAACTCATATAACTTATAAATCTTATTAACTTATAAATGTTAAAAATTTATATAGTTTATAAACTTATAAAACATATACAACTTATAAAGTTATAGACTTATAAAAGTTAAGAACTTATAAAACATATATAACTTATAAAGTTATAACTTATGAACTTATTTAACTTGTAGAAGTTAAAAACTTATAAACTTTTTATAAAAGTTAAAAACATTTATAACTTATAAACTTATAAAAGTTAAAAATTATATAACTTTTAACATATATAACTTAAAGTTATCAACTTTTGAAAGTTATAAAAGTTAATAACTAATAAATTTACAAACTAATATAACTTATAAACTTATAAAACATATATATAACTTATATAACTTATAACTTACAAACTTATATAACTTATAAATTTACAAACTTATATAACTTATAACTTACAAACTTATATAACTTATAACTTATTAAATTTATAATATTTAAAAACGTACTTAACTTATAAACTTTATTAACTTGTAAAAGTTAAAAACTTATATAACTTATAAACTAAAGTTATAAATATATATAACTTATAGAGTTAAAAACTTATAAAATTTATAAAAGTTAATAAATTATTTAACTTATAACCTTTATTAACTTATAAACTTTTTTTTTGATAAGCCAAATTTCATTATGTGTAAATAAAGTATGTACAAGAGAAGAGAGAAATAAAACATAGAAAAAGAAATACAAAATTACAAAGTACAAAGTACTCTTGTGCCTGCTAGAAGGTGTCAACTATCTAATATCTTTGAGATTGAGTTGACTGTCATGTCTTTCCTTCATTCCCTCCCTCTGATATAGTTAAGGTTGATCTGGTACATGGCTCACCTAGCGTTATAGTAGATCACAAAACATCTCAGCATTCAGATCATCGCCATCGTCCTCTCTTCACCAAAGCATAATATCATGACTCTCACATTGTCAATCTTCCATTATAGGAAAATTGATACATAGCTCTGTTATGTTTGGTGAGGGATCCCTGTAATGAGTGAGGGGTGGTACTCCGACAGACATGCATATCAGATCAAAACCAAAAATATAAGTAGAGAACCTATCTAGCAGTAGAATGTTCTTTCTAACATGAGCTCCATGAATTCCAATGGCTCTAGATCTGCCTCAGCCTCATTGTGGTCATGTGTGCTTTATTCTATTTCTTATGCACTTTCAAGGTTCAAATTTCTGGTAACTAATTTTTCTAATCATGCTGAATTCTTGTTGAGATTGTTGTTGTTTTTAGTAACAGCTTGACATGTGTTCTCATCTTTTTTTTACTTCTTGTGGCTTTATTGCTCATATGTACCTGCAATAGCACATGAACTTTGACTGTCCGCCAGTGCTGCAGAAGCCTCTGCCATTTATGTTTGTCTGATGGTGTTGTGATTCCTTCAACATAGTAACACTCACATGGCCTTTGGATGTATTATCTATTTCTGTTTCACTTTCATATATGTCATCTAATGAATCATGTCATTCAATGAGTAAGGAAAAGTAGCGACATTCCAGTGTGCTTTTATCCACTTCGAAGTGTTCCTCTGCACAATCTGAGTGATATGATTTGCATATGGCTCCATTCCTAGAAATTTAGCCTGATTTCTTGCTTTCCAGGTCTGCCACATCATTGCTAGCCAGATAGCTATCCAGGCTTCTAGTGCAACTCCAAATCTGGTGACATACATTGGAAGCCTTGGTGTTTCTTCCACATCCTAAGCAAGTAGACTACTTCCTTCAAGCCAGCTCTTGATCATCTCCCACACCTGTATTGTGAACCTGCATTCGTGAAACACATGCTCCACTATTTATTGATTTGTTTTACACAAGCAACAAAAGATCTTCTGACCTTTAGGAATGACATGTCTATCCTATAAAATTGCTTTGGTTATTCCGTAGTAATTTCCAAGCATGGATACTAACCTTTTTAGGAACTACCTTATTCCAAACGAACTGCAGCTCTTTGGCTACCTCCTCAGGAAACGATTGTGTAGTGGGGTACCTGATCTGGTTGTATGTTTCCTTTACCATGTATTCTCCATCTGTGCTCCCCTGATATATATAAGTGTCCTTTCCTTGTTGTTGAGGTGCCAGATCCTGCAATTAGACATAAAGTTCATGAAATTCAGTAGGCTCGTTCCCCCTTAGGTTTCTTCTCCAGTTCCACTGCCAAGACCATCTGTTGCTTTCCCAGTTACCAGAATCTGCCACACTTATCTCCTTATCTCTGGCAGTATAGTAGAGTAACGGAAATCTCTTTGCTAAGGTCATATTTCGAGTCCACTTGTCCATCTAGAATCCTACTCCATCACCTGATCCCAGATTGATCTTCATACTCTGTTGAAACAAAGGAGCACTTAGGGCATCTTGTACACCATTCCCCAACTTAGAAGCATAGGCTCTCCCCCTTCATTTTCCCCTCCCGTTGTTACTCTAGGCTGCTGATTTTTTAAGTTCCTTCAGGTTCCCCACTGCTAGTACACCTTCATCTCCATATTTGGACCTCAATGTTATTATTAGCAAGCCCTTCTCACCCCTAAGAATTCTATCCCCCCCCCCCCTTTTCCAATCAGAGGCTCATTTAAAGCCACCAGCTATCTCACTCCCATACCATCCCGAACTTCTGGTGTTGACTTCTCACAAGCCACCCATGATATCCTTTTTTTTCCCTGTGGGCCTTCCCAAAAGAAGGACTTCTGCCTCTTGATCAGCTGTTTAATCACAGCTTTGGGATCTTTATAGAGGCCAAAATAATGGGATGGTAATGCATTCATCAAAGAGTTTAGCATCACCATTTTCCACCCATGGAAAATGTGCTTATGCTTCCAATCTGGCAACCGCTTGTCACATTTCTCCATCACTTGTTTCCATTGAGTGATTTAGGTATTTAAATTGTATACCACCAATCCTGCATGCCATGTACATAGCCATCTCCTCTACAATGTGCTATGGAAAGTTGAATCCTATAAGATGGCACTTGTGATAGTTAATGTTGAGTGCTTACTAATTCAAAGTTTTTAAGATAGATCTCCAGGTTATGATTGTCTGCCATGATCCTTTCCCAAACAACACCGTGTCATCTGCAAATTTGAGGTGAGAGATAGGTATGCTCTGCCTCCCAACTTTCACTGCTTGTGCAATACTTGTGCAGCTATGATGAACAAGAATTGTAATATAGGATCACCTTGTCTAAGCCCCAGCATAGGATAGAATTCCTTCGTTGGACTTTCATTAATCAACACAAGTGTAGAGGAGGATTCCATGAGCTCTCTGATTCACCACCTCCGACAGGGGGGAAACTCCATTTTATTCATCACATCCATCAAGTAATCCCAGTTTAAGGTATCATAGGCCTTCTCAAAAATCAACCTTAAAGATTAGTGTCTGTTTTTTAAGTTTTTTTTGTCTCATCCACCACCACATTTGCAATGACAACCCCATCCAAGAACCTCCTTCCTTTTATATAGGCCATCTGGTTTTCAGAAATTATCTCCTCCATGACACCACTTATTCTTCTTGCTAGCACTTTTGTGATAATCTTTGGCATACTCCCAATCAAAGTAATAGGTTTAAAATCTTGTACCTTCAATGTTTCCTCATTTTCGGCAATTAGAGAAATAAATGCAACATTACTCCCACGGGTTAGTTCACTATTCTTGTAAAACTCAATCATCATATGAACAATATGACCCTTCATCAATGACAGGAAATGTTTAACAAATCTCAAAATTTATCTCATCTGGCCCGGACTCTTTTTGTTCCCACAACACTTAATAGCTTTACTTATCTCATACCCTGAGAATGGCAGGTTCAGCTGCTGTTTAGAATGCAGTGACAGTGCCTTAAAGCTCATATTTGCCACTGTGGGTTTGTTCCTCATTATTTCAATGAATCTAATGGCAAAATGCTTCATGAGGCATTCTTTCACCAATTCAAGATCCTTCAACCAAACACCACTCTCCCACACTCCACTGATATTGTTTCTTTTCCTGTTTATATTGATCTAACTATGGAAGAAGGATGAGTTGACATCCCCTTGTTGTAACCAGTCCACTCTGGACTTTTGGTATGCCACGTTATTCAGACTTTTGGATACATTTTCCAGTTTACCTCTAAGTTCCTCCAGGTCTAGTTAGTTGATTATACTATTACTAGTTGTTGTCTCGTGCTCAGCCTATAGTTCCAGCCCCCTTAGCTTGTTTAGTAGCTTTTCCTTCTCCTATCTTAAGTCTTTAGGTAATTGTTTATTCCATTACCATAAACCAAACTTAATAGCCTTCAGTTTTTCCTTAATTATTTAGTCGCATAGCCTCTTAATCCTTGAATCCTCCACCTATTTTCACCGAACACATTATATTCCTCCATCTGAAGCAATGTAACTAATACTTTCAGTGGCTTTGGTCCCCAACCCCGAACCTTATAATTCAGGCTGATTGGGCAATGATCTAATTCATCCTTGTCTAGTCCATTTTGAGTCCATGTCGCATCCTATCCCAACCATTTTTCATTAACTATAAACCTATCCAACCTACTCATAACTCTTAGTGACCTCAAATACCATGTGAACCTTCTCCTAGTCATCCTTAAGTCTTGTAGTTCCATGTCACTTCTCCTCTTTCTTACCTGAGCATTCATCTATAAGCTCTTTCCACTTTTCTTGTCTCTCTTGCAAACTATTAGGACCATACTCATTTATCATGTTTGATACCATAACTTTGTTATTCCAGTGTCCTAAAACACCTAAGTACCGAATACTGATATCATGCTTTGCCTTCTGAATTTTTTACCATATCCATAGGAGTCTTCCTGACTGCCCAACCGATCCTTTGTAAACTCAGTCAAGGTCTAGATCATACCAAAACAAAGCACACAACTTCCTATCAATTTGTTCCATCTTAGGTTCCTGGAAACTAATGAAATTTGATTTCTGATTAAAAATGAGGCTTTTTACACTTCTATTTCTTCCCAATCTCCCGATCCCTCTAACATTATATGTGACAAGTTTTATGGGGTTATTAAATCTTCAGTTTGGTGTGGACTCATTGGGAGGTCACCTTTACCTCCTGCCGCTTTTTGCATGTTGAGCTCCATGAACAACCTTTTACATCCTTCAACATTATTCTCATATGATATGCCCAGTTTCTCTCCTATATTCATCATTTATACAATCTCAACCAGTTGCTTGTTGATAGTTACCGCTTTAGTTTGCATACTACTCACTTGATTCCCCTGTGTCTTAGATCCAGAGTTACTGAGTAGCTTGTCTAGCCAGCCATAAAAAATTGCTATGTTTTTGGCTTTTTATGGATATATTTCCTTCCAAGTTTGTCTTCTAGTTTTTGGCCCAACAACCTACACTTTGAAGCCTTCTTCCTTTTATGTAGTGTTCCTTCCATATGCGTTGTGATTTCTAATAGAGGAAACTCAACCTGACTATCTTTCCGGACTGGACTATTTGTCACCAAATATTCCATTTCAATCTGCTCACTCTCATATGTGTTGTGTGTCATTACTCCTTCTCCTTTCTCCAGTTTTACTCAAGTTCTCTGCTCCCACAATACCACCTTCCATTGCTCTGTGGATGATCCTCCTTTTCTTCTTGATGGTCTATATCCTTTTGTGCTGTTTCATCCAAATCGTGTTGATTAGAATCCACCCCTTTAGAGGTACTCTTTGATTCCCATTGTACATCTACGCTTGACTCCATGTTCTTATCCTTCTGTAGTTTCTCAATCTGGTTCAACTTAGACCTACCCTTTTCATATTCCACAATAGTTAACTCCTGAGTTTACGCCACTCGCTCCACAGCTTCAGTTAGTATCTCCTATTGATTACCATGTACTGTTGGCCACCGATTTAGTTGAGATGGTGTCCATTGGAGCAACTTACATAAGACGGTATCCACTCCCTGCGAGTCATCAGGGGTCTGCCTTTCCACTTGCAATAATCCATCAACTTTGGTCTTGTCACTCAACTCCTACTTAGCCTTCTCCTCAGACCCCTTACTAGTTTCAGTAATAGTCTCATTAGTAGTGTTTGACCCCAGATCATCCATTTTGGTTTCATCCTCCTATCAACTCTCCTGGTGGTGTGGAATCCCCACTACCTCCATTATAAGCAGGGAGCATAGCTTTTGATCAATCTCCACCACCATTGTATGATTTACAAGTTATTTACTGCCCACCTCCAGCAACATCTCTGCAACTTTCCAATTAGTTCTACTCCTGGTAGCCTCATCAATTTTTACAACCACTCTAATCTGGGTACCAATTGCCCCAAACGTAACATCATTCCACACATGTATTGGCAGTCCACACACCTTAATCTAGCATAACCAATTAGACACCGCATTATGACTCTTTGTCACTGACCAAGGTGATAGTTATGTGATCTAGTTATTAAGCCATACATGGTCTTTAGATAGGAGGTTCACCAAGTCACATCTCTCCTTCTCCAAGAGTAGGACATAATTAGCCCCCATTGGACTTAGGTTTTATTTTTTCATAAGCCAAATTTTATTGAATAAAAATAAATTGTACAATAGAGAGGATACAAAACTCCAAAGAAGTGTAGTTGAAAGTAGTGATTGGATGAGCTCTAATCCAAGGAGGCAACTTTTATAAATTCTGTTGCGGATAACTATACTAGTAGGATCTTTGGGATTGTTCTGCTGCACGTTTTCACTCCACACCAGCCCACAACTATAGCTAAGGGTGATCTAGTATGTGGCTCACCTAACATCATAGAAGATCACAAAGCATCTCCGCATTTGGATCATCGCCATTATCCACTATTCACCAACTCAAAACATCATGATTATCAACTTATCGAATCCCATTTTAGGGACTTGGGGCATAACTCAATTTTGTTTGGTGAGTTATCCCTGTAATGAAACAATGGAAAGTATATGTGTAGACATAGCTTCAAATCAAAAGCAAAGAAATACTAGAAAAAAATCTAGTGAACTATTCTTTGTAATGACGAAGAACCTCTCTTGGTTTCTATATTCTCTTCACTCCTCAGCGAAAGAACTAATCCTATTGCACTAGAACTCACAGTCAATCATGAACCTCATAATTTTCCAGGTCATTCCAAAATGAAACTATGCAGTTTTCACCAATTGTGGATCATGCTGACAACTCCGTTTCCAAGGGCAAACTGCAGGTTGCAAGCATTAAGAGCATTCCATGGTTCCAATACCTCACCAATGTGATCATTCTGCTCGCGGCCATGTTTTAGGAGCAAGCGAAAATTGTGTAATGAGATGTGTCCTACTGCTGGCATGTTTCATAAGCATATGCACATATATTAAAGATTAATAGAACCTATTTAGATTGAAAAGGATATCAAGAACAACTTTTAATCATCCCCACATCCGTGCATTTTCAATCTTATGCAATATCCAAATCCCAAGCTTGACAGGCAAAATTTTTTCATTTTTTTTTGAAGGCACGTTCCTGCTGCAACAATAGCTCCTTGAAAGAAAATGCCTATGCCATATCACTTGCATGTGTATGAAAATGTTAGTATCAACTGTGTCTTTAGTACAAAATAACATACAAGATGACAGCCATAAATATTAGGTGCAGAGCATTTAGAACATAATACAGGATTTTGGCTGAGATGACCAGTCTGAGGTAGAGAAAGGGAATAAATGTTTTGATCTCTTGGCAAGAATCCATATCTACATAGACCTCTGGACAGTTCGCACAATGTTATCAACATCTATCTCTTTTGCTTGAAAAAGGACTAGGTTTCTTGCCTTCCAAACTTGCCAAACCATAGCTAACCAGATAGCTTTCCAAGCACAAACATTAAGGCCTCGTGGTTTTGCTTCACAATAGAGAGCTAGAGATGGAAATGTAGTTGAAATGAGTGGACAATCCATGTCTTCCAGCAACCATTGATAGATTTTAGACCAGACCTGAAAAGATACAGGGCAGCTGTAGAATAGATGGAAGGTAGATTCTTGCTCCGTGTCTGATTTGTACATAGTGCAGGACAGTTCATGGCTTTCCAGATAATGTGCCTATGATGCAATACTGACTTGACTGGGACAGCTTCCTGCATGAGCTTCCAGGCAAATATCATAACTTTACTAGGTGTAATTTTGTTCTAGATGTTCTGCAGGACCTTTGCCTCCACAGGAGAGTATCTGACCAGATAATTTCCATCCTTTCCTCCAGCAAATGTGTACCTGTCCTATTTTTTAGCAGTGAGAATAGTGTCCTGCAAACAGTGTTCTAGTTCAGCTAGATCTGCTAGTTTGTGATCACTTTGGGATCTTCTTCATTCCCAGATCCAGGACCACCTGCTATTTATGTATTGATATATATATATATAACCTGTTGTTTATGTATTGATATATATATATATATATATATATATATATATGTATAAAACAAGAGCCTGCGGCTTGGTAGTAATTCTGAATAGCGTGGCAAAACTTTCAGCTAATGTAATATTCAGTTTCCACTTATCTGTCCAGAACATAATGAATTTCTCATTCCCTAGTTGAAATGAAACTTAACGTTGGAACTGAGGGGACTCTGCTAAGGACTGAATATTTCTACACCAGAATGAGGCAAATGCCCAACCAGAATTATAACATGGTATGGCATGTTGTGTTGAATGTCTAATTTCATGTAAGCCACCAATCTCTAGTAGTCCACTTCGGCCATATTTTGATCTTAGTATATCCTTGCCAAACTAAATTCATTGGATAAGATCCTGGCACACCACTTTCCAGGCATAGCATCGTTAAAAGTCTGGATATTTTGCACTCCAAGACCTCCTCTTTCGGTCTGGGTAGTAACCTTCTTCCAATGAAACTAGCATATTTTCCTCTGCTCCACTCTCCCCCTACAAGAGCATCCTCTGGATGGAATTAAATTTAGCTATCACAGACTTTGGAGCTTTTAGATATCCAAAGTAATGCACATGGAATGCAGCTAAAGTGGTGTTTAATAGAACAAGTTCCCCCATAGAAATGTGCTTATGATTCCGAAGAGATAAAGCCTTGTTGTATTTTTCCACAATAGGTGGCCAGGTACTTAACCTCCTTGAATTGGCACCAACAGAGAGGCTTAAATAGCTAAGAGGAATAGAACCTGTCTTGCTACTTAGATAGGCTACCATTTCCTGCACATTCCTATGAGGAATATTAACCCCAATGAGGCTGTTCTTTTCAAAACATACTCTCAAGCACGAAGCTAACTCAACATTTTTTAGTATAGCTTTCAGCATTGTAGCAGTAGACTATGAAGCTTCACCAAAGACTATAGTGTCATCCGCGAACATAGATACCCTCCTTTCTTATGGCAACACCTCTGAACATAGATAGGGTAGCAGCCCTGCTAATCAAACTTGATAGACCTTTTGCAGCAATCAAAAACAAGAGAGGGGAGATGGGATCACCTTGTCTCAAACCTTTCTATGATTTAAATTAAGCCAATGGACTCTCATTGATAATAATAGAGGTAGAGGCAAAGTCCATTAATGCTTTAATCCAATTTATCCATATAAGTGGAAACCCCAGAAGAGACACAACATCTTGCAAATAATCCCAATTCATTGTATCAAAGGCTTTTTCGAAGTCTATTTTGAAAAATTAGAGCCTCCTTATGCTTCTTCCAAAGTTCATCCACGATCTCATGTGCAATCAAGACACCATCCAGTAGCTTCCTACCCTTAATAAATGTCATTTGGTCTGGAGCAATGATATTGTGGATCACCTCACTCAGTCGATTGGCCAGTACCTTAGAGATAGTTTTAGGAATGGCATCAATGAGTATGATGGGTCTAAAGCCATTGAAACATTGAAGACAGTCTTTCTTATGGAGGAGGAAATGTGAATTGCATTACCGCCTCTCACAAGGTTTACATCCCTATAGAATTACCTTAAGAGTTGGCCTAAATCCTCAATTATCAGACAGGAGAATTTTTTGATGAATCTAAAGTTCAGGCCATCCGGGCCCGGTCTTTACAATCAACTATGGCCTTAAGAATCTCATACCCAGAGAATAAAGAAATCAGGATTCTCTGTTCTAGATGATTGAGTGTTCGAAATCTCATCTTGGTTATCTTAGGTCTAGCCCAAGAAACCTCTGAGTACCCCTAATTATCTTAGGTCTAAAAATAAAAAAAAACTTCTCTTCACTTTTTTGTTGGTTTTAATTAAGTCTTGCCCTGATGGTCTATAATGTCCCCTTTACTCTCCTGGTTTGTCAAGAGGTATGGGGTTTGACCCCCACTGGGATGGATAAATTTGTTGGCCACGACCGCGAGTTTCGGCCTGAGTTTAGCCCAATTTGCGTTGGAGGGTCGCCTGTTGCAGGTCCCGGGCAATTAGTTGGTTATGACTGTAGTCGGATACCCCTGGTTACCACAAAAAAAAAGGCAATAACTTGCTGCAATTTTGACCTTTGGTCCTAGGATCCCAATTCAAATTCTTGGAGGGCTCCACCTAAAAACCAAACCAAACCTACCCAGTAAATCTCGCCATAAAGCAGTGTCTGGGTAGGATGAGATGTACACAGTTATACCTTTACCTCAAAAGAGCTAAAGATACTATTTTCGTGGAGATCCCCAGCTCGAGAGAAAATAAAAATAACTAAGTAAAAAAATAATATACAATAAACAATAAAAATACATAAACAATAAAAATACTTAAATAGTAAAAATAAATACAAATAAAAATAAAAATATATTAAGAAAATAGCAATAATAATAATAATAATAAAAGATGTATAAAAGGAAAGAATAAATGTATACATGCATACTTACCTAAATGTATAAACACATAAATAAATACTTGAATAAATAAACACAATAACTATATACTCACACTACTAAAT
>JAOWBN010197996.1:0-27087 GCA_028565015.1 Pinguicula moranensis
GGAAACTGTGTTTGTTGAAAATCACAATTACAACCGGTGGTAGCATTGTCTACTACGAAAGCTGAACATATTGCTCTATCTGATACTTTTAAAGAAGCTTTGTGGTTGAATGGCTTGACAAGTGAATTAGAAATATTAGACTTAAAGGTACTTATTATGTGTGACAATCAATCAACTATATATTTGAGCAAGAATCCCATTTTGCATAAAATAACTAAGCATATTGACATAAAATTCCATTCTATTAAAGATGCTTTGTTGAAAATAGGGTTTGAAATTCTTAAAGTTCCAACTGAACTTAATGCTGCTGATTGTGAACAAAGGTTCTATCCCAAGAAAAATTTTAGACTTGTCTAAAATTACTTGGGATGGAATAGTGTGGAAATTTTTGAGAGCTAAGAAGAAAGGTAGTTCTCTTAGCTATAAGTCCATTAGAAATTATATTTAGGTAAATTCAAGGTGGAGATTGTTGAATATGAATTTACCTAAAACTCCAACTTAATCGAGTTAAATTACAAAATTGCCCTTCTAAAACTTGTGTTATAGTTGATGTGATCTCATCCATTTGTTATGATTGATCTGACGACCACAATTAATGATTCGTGTAACTAAACCAAAGTGATACATTGATTTCATTGTTGTATCTAACGGTTGTGGAGTGATAGCTTCTTTGAGAAGCTTAATATGATACAACTCTTTTTGATCTATGCGGTCCATTTGTTATTTGATCTCGTGGTTGATATTGAATGGGGAAATCTAAGCAATCTGGACCATTCAATCTAAAGAAGATTCAACGGACATGACTTAATGGATTCAACCGACTAACCGTGACCGTTGTTTTGTGTGAATCCAACAGCTGAAATCAATTGAAGCTCGAGATATAAATAGTTTGGTCAAAGCCTACGCCGACACTTTTTTTTTTTTATCACTTTTCAATTATCGTCTCTCGATCTCTGGACTTTTCTCTCTTGATTTTTCTGAGTGTTCTTGAGTAAAACTACTGATTTTTCTCAGATTCATCTATTCTAGCCAACTGTTTTGGCTGTAGATCTGTATTAGAAGTGATCTGTAATCACTTTGTTCGGTAGATCTTGTATTTTGTGCTTGAGCTTTGCTGTTCTTGAAGGCTCTTGATGCTTTTTGTATTGTTTGTGTCATTTTGAACGAGAAATAGAAGCTATGAGAGCATTCTTTTGGAGCTCAATGTAGATGAATTAGACTCTAAGGACCCGGAGAACCACGGGCCTTAACCCGATTCTTTCTCATTTTCTTTCAAGTTTTGCTTTACAATATTTTTACAAATAACTCACTTTATATCTTGTTCATCTTATACAATAGTAACAAATCCGGCTAAAATTGCCTAACAAGGACCATGATCAGTATTTAAAAATAAATAAATTTATATGTAATTTTTTTTTTAAATTTTGGTCCCCTAGAATATTATACTATATTTATTTGTACTAATGAACATAATTTGTTTAGATGAGTTGGTGCAACAAGTAGGATTCGAAGGAGTGTTTGTAAGAGTCTATTTGTAGTTCTTAACCACTAGACTATCAAACCTTTTTGTTAAATTTATCAATTCTAGTTAGATTTGATCTGTTTATATTCAAAAATTTGCCCCTCTCCCTAAATTCCTGGTTCGCTCCTGATCTAGAAGCTGGGCTTTCCAATAAAGGATGCAAACCTTTTAAACTAGATAATTCAACTGATTGTATTAATTAACAAAAACAAACGAAGCAGGGTTGCACTCATTCAGTCATTGGCAATAATGTCAATTTACTAAGATGCATCATCTTTAGATTGAATTGAAAGGGTTGCACTCAAAAAGTTTCAAAAGTGAGGCTTTCTCGCTCATTGAAAAAAGCTCTCCCCTCTCTCTACAAAAGACGCCAAAATCCTCTTCGCCGAAAATCCACCGGAGCTTGCCTTTTTAAACCGTGTAGGTACACTAGGCGGTAGGGCCATCTCCGCTGGTGTATTATCTTGGTCGGAGGAACGACTCCAGAATCTCAAAGTGCAGGAATCTCAAGCATTCGTAATGCGTGCGATAGAAATACAAAAGCTTCATTGCTTGAAACAAGGAAGAACTCGGGCATATGAAAAATGGCAAATGCAGCAAGAGAAATTCAAAGTTCAGAGAGTCCAAAAATTGAGAGAAAATACAGCAGCCTTTACTTATCTAATTTCCCTAACAACTATAATGCAACAGATATGCGCATAATTTTCACTGATTATGGTTCATGTATGGATGTATACATTCCACCAAAGCTGAATAAGGAAGGACAAAGACTTGGATTCGCCAAATTCAAAGCAGAAAATCATGACTTTACAACCCTCCTCAGGGGGATAAAATTGGGTACATGCTTGCTGAAAATGAACTACTCCTGATGCTCAAGGCCACCTAGAACTCAATTTCATAAGCAGAAGGAAGCTATATTGAAAAGTAAACAGTAGCAGAACACACATAGTTACTTCAAAGACTATGAGACAAAGGGAGTCAAAACTGAATGCCTCAGGCCAACTACAAATGAGTTGAAATGGCTTAATTGTGCTGCAATACTAGAGCTGCATGAAAGGAAAACTATACGACAATTAGAAAATACCCTTGTGGCTGAAGGATACTGAAACTTTAGTACTATTCCTATGCCCACTTGGAATACATTCTTAATCTTGATGAAGGATGAACAAAGTCAGCACAAATTCGTAAGTGAGTATAATCCTACAATAGTGAAAGACATTAAACGTGTTCAGAGATGAGCCAAAAAATGAAAAAAGATTGTGCTGGGTACGAGTGGACGGAGTGCCTATTGACATATTTTATAGATGGATTACTCAAAAATAGGGACTTTCCTCCAAACAGGAGCAACACCAGTCGAAACAAAAAATTTTGGTCAGGTTGTATGTTATTGAGAACTCAGATTACTAGTCACATCTATTACCAAAAGGAGATTCAAGTGGGTCTTGAAAAGAAGCAGATCTATATTGCTGAAGAAGAGGCAATGGTGACGGCCGAAATATCTCAAGCTCCGAAGCCCGACAAAGGCAAGGTGGTCATTGAGAACCCTAGGTATACGGATGGCCGGATTGGGCAGACATGGCACGAAAGTTGGACCTACTATCAAAAAAGTTGTTGCTAAACAGCCAGAAATGGGCTAGCGAAAGAAAACTCAAATGTCCGCGCTAGGCGACGATCTGATAACTTCATAAAAAAAATGAAGAATCAGATGTACGATAGTGAGTTTCCTTGTCTTATGGACTCAAGCAACAAACTCTCTCTGGATAGTCAATGGACAGATCCACACATGCAAATTCCATGCGCAAAGGAAATGGACCAAAATCCTACTATACCAATTTATGTAGGTGGGCCGTCGGGCACTACTAAAGAACAAGAAGTAATTTCCACACTCAGATTAAAGGAAGCTTTCCAACTCATTCTAAAACTATACTTGGGATGTCAACACAAACAAATGAGCAAGCCATCTCAGAAAATGCATCACAAACTCACCAGACAAAGGAAATGACTAATATCTTGACATACCAACGAATAAGAGAGCAGATTGAAAGAAAAATGCTGGACATATTATTTGAAGATCAAATCATAGATAAATCTTCACCTCATAGAACCCAAAATGGAGCTGCATATGAAATAATGAGTTTTTAGATACTAACTGGGGATCAATGTTCAGGGCAAAGAGTCACAACTACTGGAGGACTTTTCAAAGATGAAGACAAGAGATAAACAAATTTATGATGAGAAAAATGAAGTCACACCACTAGAGGATGATGATATGGCTATCTTAAATAGAGGTACAAGTGTTAGTTTATGAAGATACTATCATACAACATATGAGAATTGGGCATGCGCCATAAACAGATAGATATTCGAGACAAAATAACACAATTTGCTAGTGATATGTTAAGTATCCAAGAAACAAAGATGGAAGAGATCCCTACTTATCTCATGCCTCTACTATGGGGCTCAAATTCATACGAAATGGTATATCAAGCATCACTAGGGAACTCAAGAGGGATAATATGCAGATGGAAAAGGAAGCTTTTAAGTTACATAGGTGGTGGGAAATTTAGGGTGCACTTGGCATTGAAGGGGAATGGTTAAAGGACTCCCAAGTGGTAAGTATCATCTCAATATATTCACCTTGTCCACTTGATACACGAGACAATTGTGGGAAGAAATTCGAACCAAGTTAGGCTATAATCTGCTTGAATATTACTGTATGCTGTGTGATTTCAACTCTGTACTAAGTCAAAATGAGAAACTTGGCTCAACTGTGGTGGCAACAACAGAAATGCATGCTTTTGCATCCTTTATTTCAGACTTGCAACTATTGGATTTACAACTAACTGGATGTAAATACACTTGGTCTATACAAGATTGCAAAGTTGGCAGTAGGTTTGATAGGGTGTTGATAAATGATGCATGGTAAAAAAAAAGCCTGAAATGCAAAAAATGGAATTGCCCAAAAAAGTCTCTGATCACAATTAACTTTTGTTCTCGGAAATACTGAAGAATCGGGGACCTATACCTTTCAAGGTGTGTGACATATGGCTATATGAGCCTAGTTATACACAACTAGTAGAACAAATATAAAATAGCACAAATATGATGGGAAACAGTGGCTACATTCTGAAAGAGAAGTTGAAAGTACTGAAGCAAGCATTGAAAAAGTGGAATATTGAAATCTTTGGAAACATCCACACTGATACCAAATTACTCAAGGAAGATATTGCCATCCTGGATGAATTGCTCAATACAAAACCTTTGGATGATTATGAAGTTACTGAAAGGAAAGAAAAATGGCAGCTCTTACAGACAACTCTAAAAAAGTATGCAACTATGACATACCAGCAGGCTAGAAGCAAATAGTTACAAATTTGTGATGCAAATAGAAAGTATTTTCATACTTGTGTGAACATAAATCGAAGAAAGTCAGGCATACAAGTTACTTTTATTGATGGAACGTGGACTGATGATGTTAGTGAAGTCAAGCATTACTTCAAGCAGTATTTTGAAAGCTTATTCAAGAAAAACAGGAACTATCCCTCTGTGATCTTAAATCTGCCAGTAACACAAACTATTTTAGATATAGATAATGTCAACTTGACTGCTGAATTTTCAGGAGAGGAGATTACATAGGCAGTGATGAGTTGTAATGGATCAAAAAGTCCATGACCTGATGGATTCAATCTAAAGTTTATTAAGAAGTTTTGGCATATTCTAAAGGCAGACATAGGGAAGTTCCTGCAAGTTTTTTTTATCACAGAGAAAAATTAACAGCAGGAATGAATGCAACCTTCATAGCACTGCAAGAAAAAGGAACAAATGTCTCATAACCAGATGAATATAGACCAATTTCTCTGATTAACAGTATGTACAAGATACTTGCTAAGCTTCTCTCTACCCGGTTGAGCAAAGTAATATCATTAGGTATATCTAAAAGTCAGTCTGGATTCATCAAGGCAGATAGGTGACACTGTCTTATGTGCAAATGAGGCTATTGACCTAGCAAAGAAAACCAGAACAAGTTGTGCGTTGTTTAAAGTGGATTTTCAAAAAACTTTTGATTCTATTCAATGGGATTATGTACTTTCTATGATGGAGCTGATGGGATTCCATCAAAAATATATTAGATGGATAAGAGCATGCATTACAACTTCATCTATCTCATTATTGATCAATGGTTCCCCCAAAGACCAATTCTTCCCAAAAAAAGGACTCAAGTAGGGTAGTTCTCTGTCACCATATTTGTTTCTAATAGCAGCATAAGGGTTAAATCTACTAGTGAAGGCAGCACAAGAAAGAAGACTATACACTGGATTCCATATGGGACATCAGACATTAACAACCCTTCAGTATGCAGATGATACTAGTATGTTAAGCAATGGTACTGAAGAGGATACACTAGCCATAAAGAACATTCTGAGATGGCTGGAGCAACTTCGGGCTTAAAGGTTAACTTCCATAAAAGCAATTTATATGTTATAGACATTCCTCATGCCATTGCAGCGAGACTAGCTGGACAACTATTCTACACCTTAGATATTTTACCATCAAAATATCTGGGCCTACCCTTGGGAGGAAACAACCAACGCATAGCATTATGGGATCCAGTTCTAGCATCTATCAAGTCAAGATTGCAGAATTGGGAGTACAACACTTGTCATTTGGTGGTAGAGTAATCCTTACTACTACCGTCTAACACACTTACTAGTGTACTATTTCTATATGTTCAAAGCACCAAAAAAAATTCATAAAAGCAGTTACACAAATGCAGAGGAACTTCCTATGGGGAGGTGATCTAACAGAGAGAGAAAATAACATGGATTTCTTGGCACAAAATCACACAACTGAAAACAAATCAAGGACTAGGGGTCATTGAGTTAGAATCCTTCAATGAGGCTCTATTCTCGAAGTGGGTCTGAAAAATATTAACAACTATTGATAGCTGCTGGACAGAATTACTTCAATACAAGTATGGAAGCATTCAAAGAACTCTACACTTTGAGGATAGGGGAAGGCTGACAAATACACAAACTTATAATTGGTGGAAGGCGATAACAAGATGCTTGAGATATGAAGAATGGTTCAGACGAAATACTATAAGGAGAGTAGGAGATAAAAGTCATACTTATTCTGAGAAGATCAGTGGCTAGAAACAACAAGACTATGTGAAAAATATGAAAGATTATACCAAGTTGTAGTGGACAAATTCCAAACTATTTAAGTAAAACTTCTAATGCATAATTTACAGCAGATATGGAATTGGACTTGGAGAAGGGAATTATTCATATATGAGACAGTTGACCTTACACAGCTTTAGCAAGAATTGGTATAATTATTCCACAAAACAATTCATACAGGTGGGTATGGAATCAAATATAGGAATGCAGCTATACAGTGAGAAGTGCTTACAATGTTACTCGACGATCAAGGGGGCTACTGGATCAACAAGAGCCAGTTCTTAGTACTCTATGGGACAATACCACTCCCTTGAAAATCACAACCTTCACTTGGCGATTATTACAAAACAGAATCCCTACCCTTCAAAACCTATACAGAAGAAACATCCCAATTCAGCCAGCAAACTCCCTTGCGTGCAAATTTTGTAATATACACGAAGAGGAAGCAAATCATACTTTCTCTGTATGCAATTGATATATGCATGGGTAGGATATCAGATGGTTTTGCATCATGATCTAGAAAGCAATTACCTTAGCCATATGGGTTTGATTCGAAGGGCAAACAGAGGACGATTTTGGAGGATGATATTGCTTATTGCGAATTGGAGAATTTGGCTACATAGAAATCGGGTGATATTCAAAGCTGATGACAAATCTCCAGAGGAGATCTTCGAAGAATTTAGATTGCAGTCATGGGAAATTCTGAAATCGAAGAAGGAGAATTCAGGCTACGAGTTGTCTGAGTGGATGAGAGGACCCATATTGTTATGGATCATTAAAGTTGTAAAGCCCATTATCCTGTATTATTTCATTCTTTGGAATAAAAATCAAATTTCTTATCAAAAAAAGATTTCTTTTTCATTTAAAAAAAACGAATCCATTCCTATTAGATCTTCAAGTCGATTATATTTTGAGCGGAACCTTAATCTTTGAATTCAGCAGTATAACTACTTCTTAGCCTTAATTTTTCCTTTGTCAATAATCAAACCACAAAGAATGACACCCTCCATATGCATCCTCAAAATTCACAAACAATCTTAACCAAATGAAGAAAAAAGTGTAGATTGACAAGCAATCATTTTTTATCAGTAATTGTAGGAAAGAGTTTTTTTATAAATGAATATAGAACAAGAAACCTCTCGATTATTAATGAAAGTGCTCTACCAAGAGCTAGGAAGCCTCAATAAATCGACAACCAATTGGATTAAAGTAATTGTTTAATTGTTCAATTAAAGTAATTTTCCATTTGATACAATACATTTGTTTAATTGTTCAATTAAAGTAATTTTCAATAAGGTAACATTATCCTTACAGAAAAGTAAGATTAAATGAAAGCAGTAAAATAATAAAAAATAATAATAGATAATATATTATTAGAGTAATTATCCTACACTATAAAATAAAATAAGTCTTAACACCGTTTGTTCCATTGAACGTGATGAGTTATATTACAGTAGTTAATCTACATGGATTTAAACCTATTTTATAATGAGAATGTGTTCTACAATTTATTGTAGTAGTACTAAATAGTTTGTGAAAGTTGCCTATATTCACTCGAAAAATAAAAGCATTGACCTATGAGAGTTTAAAAATAGACCCAATAGTAAAAATCAGAGACGAATATTCATAAATTATGACAAAAAAAATCTCCAAAATACTTTTTCGATCTATATTCATCATTATAGATTAGTTCAGATGAGTTAGGTACATACGTTTATGTTAGGAATTTGCCTAATATTAAATTCCTAGTATTTCACTTGAATTAATATTCCTTGTAAGAATTCTAATAGTATTAGAATTTAGGCCAATAAATATGAGATCTCTTAACTATTAGGTTTGAGAAGAGAGGCAAAAAAAGGAGAGAGACTGAGTGAGAGAAAAATAGAGAGATGTGAGACTTGAGAGGTTTATCCTTACAGTGACTCTCTGTGTCTACGGGACTTGAGAGGTTTTTCCAGTATCTTCTAGTTATTCTCTGTTTTTCTGTTGTATCACGAGAATGTTATTTCTTAGTGGATTCATTCTCGTCTAGTCCCATCGATTTAGGCTTTCAGGCCGAACCATGTAAATCTTATATTGTTGCCTTTTTTTGTTATTTTCTCTTTCACAAAGTCTTCTGGAACTTCCCCCAACAAGTGGTATTTGAGCGAGGTTGTTGAGATATGGGTTGTGTTTAAAGATCTACAGTAAAATTGGGATCTTGATGATTTGGGATAAGGGATTTGTGATGTTTTGGGCACAAGATTTGTCAAAGAAAAAAAAGAAGATTTTTGAGCAAATCTCCCGAGTTACCTAGTGTTGTTGTAATTTTGACCGTCGATTTTTGAAGATTGAGGACTCCGATCGTGTTGATCTTGGTGTTGTTATAAAGCCCATTGAGAGAGGAACAAAATCCTTATGGTTTTGTGGTCATGTGTATTCGGAAAGGGTCTTGATTTTATCAAATGCGATAAAAATATTGTTGTTCGCAAAATTTGAAAGCAGTCCACTTTAACCAATGATTGCTGGAGTTATATAGCTTCGATTGCTATGATTTTGGTGCTGTTGAAAAGCCCATGGAACGACAAAGATATACCATAAGGTATGGTGATCGATTGTTCAGTTTATGAGGCGAATTATGCACAAAACCGTGCACGGGTTTCGGGGTTTTGTTGGACGGATTTTATGATTTTTCAATTGGCTAAATTTTGAAGCTGTTTGTGATAATTTGTGTTCCGGTATGTTGCGATGCCCCTGTTTACTTGGAGTTATAATTATGATATCTGAGAGAACACTGCTAGCTGCTTGGTTTATCTTTTGGTTGATGTGGCGAGATAACCTTTATGGTTTGTGTCATGTTTACGAGTGACTGAGTCAAGATGAAGGCAATTTTGACATTTCCATTAACATCTGGATCTTGAGCAACTGAAAAAATTGAAACTTAGACAAGAAGCCAATAAAAGTTTGGAATAAAAGTTCAAGTAGCTTGAAACAATAGTGAGTCATGAGTCGTGAAGGCTTGAAAACATTGGAGTAAGGGAAGGCTTGTGAAAGCTTGTGTACTGTGATGGATTAAAGTGTCGGCTAGTGTTCCAAGATCGATGATTCACTCTGGTTGCAAGAGTGAAAGTGATGTGGATGAATGAAAGAAGAGATGTTCTCTTGGTGAGAAGTGTCCGTCTGTGTTGGAGACCATGATCGTGTTTTGAGCAAACACCAAGAGTTTTTGTATGGTCAGAGAAGTGCGAGTACTTTTATTGATGTGAAGCTTGTTGGTTTCATGGGTATGACGATGTTGTTCTATTATGTTTGGCAAGTTTAAGATGACCTTGACTGGTGCACACTGTGGAGTTAGCTTTGAGAGGTGCTTAAAGAAGAAATCAAGTTTATTTGTGATACGAGAGATTTCAAGTCAAGGGGGTGATTGCTAGGAATTTGCCTAATATTAAATTCCTACTATTTGACTTGAATTAATATTCTCTGTAAGAATTCTAATAGTATTAGAATTCATACATATAAATATGAGATCTTTTAACTATTAGGGTTGAGAAGAGAGGCAGAAAAAGGAGAGAGACTGGGTAAGAGAAAAAATAGAGAGATGTAAGACTTGGGATTTGACTCTCTGTGTCTGCCAGGACTTGAGAGATTTTTTCATTATCTCCTAGTTATTCTCTGTGTCTCTGTTGAATAACGAGAATGTTGTTTTTAGTGGATTGATCATCCTCTTCTCCCATGAATGTAGGTTTTCAGGACGAACCATGTAAATCTTTTTTTTTAAAGTCCAAATTATATATATATGATATAATGTATATACAAAATAAGAGGTGAAAAAGCGCAATGTAACTACACAAGTGGAGACTATATCTTCTGATCAACGAGCCTTTAAGAGTGCCATCGATATCTGACTTCGAACCATGTAAATATTGTATTGTTGCCTTATTTTATTATTTCCGTTTTAATAAAGTCTTCTGGAATTTCCCCCAATAGTCTAACGTTTGAAAATATTTATAACATAGTTTTTCAATCTAATGCATGGTGTGCTCACCTTAGAGATTTTTTTTTATTTTTTATTTTTTTTTTGGCAATGATGGGCTATATACTTGTTTTTTTTTATTCAACTAAAAATTATTGTAAAATTATTCTAAATTTACCCGAATTGAAAAGCCTCTGTTTTGGCAAAGATAGGCTTGATTTGTCAATAGTCAAAACTCTTTCGGGGTTGACCTTAGTTTTTGATTGATTTGTTTATATTTAATTTATTCACCTGACCACCCCTGTTGGCCACCCACCCCATAGTCCTCAATCCTCGATTGGGTGGGCTTGGGTGGTGGAATAAGCTTCCAATCTTTTTTTCTACTTTTTTTTTTTGCATTCTAAATTTTTTGTTTATCTCAATAAGAAAAGGTTAGAATATGATACCCGAATATTTTCATTTAAATAATATTCCTATGAAATCTCTTTATATTCATATTGAAGCGTAAAAAGCTAATTTTACAACATATACTTCTTAAGAGTTGGTTTATTATTCATGTTAAAATAGCATAATTATAATTTTAGCACTAGAATATTTAGGAAAGATCATCATGAGATAGATAACTCAATATTCATTCATTACCTATCAAAAACAACAACAACTAAATATTCATTCAAAAACTAAATTTACACTTACTAGCATCATATATAAATAATAATAATAAGAGCTAAACATCACTTTATCTAAGGAACTTGCATGGTAATATTTTATCACCTAAACTCTTTGCTTTAACACTTTACAGCAGTCTCATAGACCTATGCTATAACATATACATGATGCAGAGTTGTGTCTTTAGAAAGGTAAAGACACCTGTAGTCATTTATATGGCAGTTTGCATATGTGAGAGTCAAATGATCAATTTTGCTCACTACCGGCTTTCTTCTCTCTATCAATTATTCATACGAAGGAACCATGAAATATGTATTTAGCACTTGATATGTATAATGGGTTTTAGACCCTAGACTTTAGACTCAGTTTCTAGACACCTTTTGTATATTTTATCTTTTATCTTTGTTCTTACCCCTCGAAAAAATTGTAAATACTCTTTTTATTCAATGAATTTTTGGCATAGCAAAAAAAAAAAACACTTTACCATGTAGACACTAAATATAGACAACTTAGGACAATCTTGTTTGTTAACTAAAGTTTAAAATATTTATATAAAAATCCTTGCATTTTAAAATAATTTAATAATATTTATAATTTTTTGTTTGATCGAAAAAATTAATAATTTTATTAAACTTGGCCGAAACCAAAAAATTGTAGTCTACCTATTATTATCCATGCACTACCTAAATATAATGCAGTTCCAAGGTTTTGCAACCAAGTCCCCTAATACAAAACCTACTTCTGGTCTATCGTATGTGACTAGCCGGATCCAACTCAATACTTTAGCTTATTCCAAGATATTCTCAACATATGGTAATACGGAATTAAAAACATAGGCAATACGTATGTTCCAAATCCTCAAAATAAGACTATGCAATATAGCCTTTTAAGGTGCATGTTGTAGTATATGCTCGAGACAAGCAAAATGGCTCAATAAAATTCCAGTACTTCTATTTAGTGAAGTTGCTGGAACTCAATATATCAAATAATGCAATGCATATTGGATCGCAACGGAAATGACCTCTTTGTATAATTACAAGGGTAAGACCGCGTATATCTGACCCCCAAGACCACAACTTAGTTGGGAATATATTGGGTACGTTGTGGATTGTGATTTGTAGAGTACTTCCCACAAAGGAGAAACCAAGCCATCGGTAGAGATCCTGCCATATTTTATATATGTAGATATATTCAAAAAATGAATGTTGGAGTGATTCTTTTTTTTTGGTAGCCAAATTCATTGATAAATATGTACATAAATTACAAGAATGATAAAAAGACAAATAAGAAAACTCGTAGATACTCTAGCTCAGTTGGAAGCTCTGCACTTATTTGGATTGGAAAAACTAAGATCCTAGTCATCACCTCATACTCACCTATCATGTATAGCTAAGGGTGATTTGGTACACGACTCACCAAGCGTTTTAGTAGATTACAAAGCAGCTCAGCATTCAAATCATCACCGTCATCCGCTCTTCACCGAGTCCTAATGTCATGATTGCCAACTTATCAATTTTCTTTTTCGGGGATATTGATATACAGCTCGATTAGGATGGACTAGCTATCCGTAATGAAATATATGTAGTAATTGGATCAGATAAGAATCCCAGAACCCACCCTCCTAAAACGCATAGCCATCAATTAGCATCAAGTGACCTTTGAGCATTCAATACATAGTTGATCTTCCATTGCCTTGCAGAAGAACCATCATTCAAGTGGAAGGGCACAACCAGGTTCATCTTTGCCACATCATGAATAAGCTCATGAATCTGATCAAAGTGAGTAAACCAATGGATGACTCGAGTACGGACTGTATAGTTGCTCTTCCATTGCAGCAGAGCCATCATTCTTGTGGGAGTGCACAACAAGGTTTAACATCGCCACATCATGGATAAGGTCTGGAATCTGATCAAAGTGTCTAAACCAATGTATAGATTAGACCCGTGTATGGTCTATAAAGTAGACTCTACACCCATAATGAATACGTCCAGAGGTCAGATAAATGTCCATGCCTTCACTCAATTCTTCTTATAGTACTATCCTCGTAGATCATAAAAGAAGGAGAGGGATTAGCTCTTGAAGCCTTTTCCTCAATGTTATTTCATGGCTATCACCTCTTATAATACGAATTGCCTAGTCGGAGTGATTCTTGATTGTCCTGACAAAATGCGCATCCGGGCACGGGCAATTATAGACATGGGCGGTTTGGTTGGCGTTTATCGAATCGCCGAATTTTTATCAGTTACCATTTTTTAAAAATGCAAACCTTAACCTGACCTTGAATATCCGGTTTTGCCCGGTTTGGTTGCCAAAAACCTCCGGTTTAGCTGACGGTTTTGGTTTAGGACAGTTTCGGATGGTTTCATGACGGTTCCGACACAGTTTAAACTCGGTTCCAACTTTAGGCGTAATCGAGTTTTTTTTGGACTTTTTTAAAGTAAAAAATTGCTTCTTTCATTTTTTTTAGTATAAATCTATAAAATTATATTAAGTTGGATAAATGAATAAACTTATATATAATAAATATTAATTATATATATGTATAAATAGTTTATAAACCAAAGTTTATAAATTAAAATATAAATATACATTGATGATTGATCATATAAATGAAGTCTCATTTACATTTCTGATACAACACTAATACAAATAAATGTATGTTAACATTTATATTTATAATTTAAATTAATTTAAAATTACAATATAATTAAAAAAAGGGATAGGGGAGTGGTTTAAATTCAACTATAATTGAATTAATATTTATAGCTGAATTGCCAACGTATCATTTTGTGTATGCATAAACGAATCAAAGCCTACATAGTTCTTAAGTTTCTTACCTTAATTACCTGTTTATTCATTCACAATTGGTTGGACTTGATGGCCTGTGCTTGTTGTTGGCCCATCGTCATTTATGTCGAATGGATACTCTTCAAAGAATTGATGTTCCTGATTCCTATTCTCCGCAACTATCCAATCATGTATACAAGTTTGATATTCCAACATCCAGTGGCTTATGTTTGAACGAGTTTCACTTAAAATGTATCCTCCCTGACTAAATACTTGTTTTACAGCAACAATCGAAATAGGACATCCTAAAACCTCTTTTGCCATAATCGATAATACTGAAAAATCTCGTGATTTACTTTTTCACCAGCCAAGAATATCGAAAAACATCCAATCAGCACCTTCTTCACCTGCACTTGTATGCACAATCTCGAATTAAGTGGTTAAATTCGTATCAAGTTTCACAAGTGTGATATTTGACAAGGGTTTGGTCCGTTTCATGGATATTTTATATATAAATCTGTTGAAAACCAGGGTTCCATTAGTACTATCTTCACTAGGTGTCTTAGCTGGTTGAGTCGTAATATCTAGGCATCTTTAAATATCTACAGATATCTCATTTAATACATTAATTATATTCGTAATTACATTCTTATAATTTCTAATTGGTACACCATGCTCGTTTGTAAATGTATAATAATAATCTTATAATGATTTTGTTAAACCTTCTAATTTAATCTGGGGGTCTAAAACAGGCAGCAAGTAGGTTCAATATCTTATAGCAAGTATGACGTTTTTTTTAAACCAGGTTCGTTTTCATAACTTTGGATCGTTTGTCCTAAATTAGCACAAATTGGAACAATAAGGTGTGAAGTGACCTTATATACATGAGATAATATTTTGGTATATTCATTAATTTGTTTTAACAATTGTAACAAAATTTCAGTATCCCTCCAATTTACCGAGATAAATATGTATGACTATTGTTATTATTAAAAAATCTACACAATAGTTCTTTATAAGGAACTGTTTGATTAAGCATATAGTAAGTGGAGTTCCACCAGGTTGCTACATCTATGTTAAATTGAATTAGCCTAGCCATAATCAGTACAAAATTTAAACCATTCCTTCATTACTTTCGGTTTAGTTGCTAAATATTTTACCGTTATTTCAATTGGATTAACACTTAAATCAATACATGCCAAAGAGTCTTGTACACATAAATTAATAATATGACAAATGCATCTAATGTGAAAAAAATGTCCTTCGATTGAAGCTTTACGCAATTCTTTTAATTCAGGTATACTTGCATCGTTATGACTTGCATTATCAAAAGAAACACTATATATTTGATATTGTAAATAATACTCTTCAAGTATATTCATTATCATTGAGCATATATTTGTTTTTTTTTTGTTTTATTTAAAGCCAAATTGTATGTATGATATAAAGTATTTACATAGTACAAATGAAAAAGAAAGAAGGAAAAAGGAAAAAGCTAAACCTAGATCGAGGAATATCTCATCCCTCTCATACAAGTATATCCTCCAGTATAGCTAAGGGTGATCGGTACATAACTCCTTCCAGTTCGGATAGCTATCCCTGTATTGAAAGGAGGATATACAAGTGGGACAGGAATAGAGCATTCCACTTTCCATACCTCATCTGCCTCTTTGTCCCTATGCTCTATGGCAATTACCACTGATTAAGTATTTGCATCCTGGCAAGAATATCACGGTATTGCCTCAATATTGAGCATATATTTGTTGCATTATGATTTTCGTCAAACATCCTATGAGCTATTATTCTTTTTTTTTGTATTTTCCATTCACTATCTACCCAATGACAAGTTACTCCAATATAAGTATGTCTTCTCCAATGATCGGACTATATATTACTACAAATAGATACCTTTTGTATCCCTAAAGTTGAAAAAAGTTTACGTAATTGTCTCTTACTTCTAAAAAAATATTTTTTAATATCACTAGAGTGTGATTTACGATTTACTCTATAGGCTAACGGCTGTAAGCATGTTTGCACATAATATTCAAAGTTATGACTTTATGGAAAACGAAAAGAAAGACCATCCGAACAAACTAAATCTACTAAACCCTCTCTATTTTTTTTGGAAAAGCCAAATTTCATTAATATGAACAATATTTACAAGGAATATAAAGGTCTCAACATGGTCCCTCTCAGGTGATAGAACTACAAGCATATATGGACTTTCAGGTCCAGCTCCACCACCAACACCGCTAGTAGAACCCCAACTTGATAATTGTGTTTGGCTAGGATCTATTCCGTATTCTGTCGGATGTGCAAATTTTATGTGATTGGAAAACGATCTATAACTTCCACCTTCAATTTTTGAAATTTCTTTAGTTAACTAATCTATTCTAAATTACAATAGTCTAAACACAACACAATATACCCAGTATATTCCCAACTAAGTTGGGGTCTGGGGGTCAGATGTACGCGGCCTTACCCTTTAAATTATACAAAGAGGCCGTTTTCATTACGACCCAATTTGCATTGCGCCATTTGATATACTGAGTTCCAGTAACTTCACTAAATAGAAGCACTGGAATTTAATAGAGCTATTTTGCTCTATTCCATTATTAGCACAAAGCTAAATGAATTATCAGTTATAGTCTAAATTACATTGTCTAAGAAGCCTTAATCAATTCAGTAAGCACACAGGTAGATGATCTCGTACTAAAATTCCGTTGATCACCTACCTAGACAGTGTTATCATTCCTCGTGAAAGGTCCAGATGTTCGGTGGAGTCACAATGGTCTCACTTAAGAACCGACCATAGACAGCCTTCCACGAGCATGATTACTACGAAACGTCTTAGACCAATGTAATTTAGAATTCCAACAAATAACACATATAATATTTAAACTAATAATTAAATTTTAAACTAATATAATATTATATAGAACATTTAAATAAATATTTATGAAATAGTTACCTTTACGAAACTCGTATTTGGCGACACAAAATCAGCACTGTGCATAATAATTCCCGGGGCCTTTTGCCGGGTTTTCCATCTTATCGAAAAAGTCGATCCAAATTCGAGATTTGCTAGCCTTTGGGGGGCGGGAGGCGGAGGCGGCCTCAGCCGGGGTGGACGTTGGTGGTGATGGTGTTCTTGTTGTTGATGTTGATTATGTGATGTACCACTTTCACGAATAACTTCTTCTAAGAATGTATCATCCATCGGTAACGAACTTCCACTTCCACCTAAAAATTGTGTATCCAACTCTTCTAAATCATGGGAATCAATATTTTCGTTAACAAATTCGTTAAAAGGGGTAGGGGAGTAGTCCCCGGGGGTGGGAGGACGTGATGAAGAAGACGAGATGTGCAATCTTTTGGACATGTTTTGCTAACCTAAAATTTTAATGAAAAACAATGCTAGTATAGTATGAATATGAACTTGAAAAAATGATAGTATGAATTTTGATGGAAAAAAATGCTAAACTAAAATTTTGATGGAAAAAATGCTAGTGCTAGTAAGAAAGTATGAACTAAAAAGGGTAACTAAGTAAGCAAAGCAACAATAAGGCAAGCCAAGAAGAAGACTAGAACTAGAAGAACTTGAGTTGAGGAGAGGAGATGAATAGATGATGAGATGAGAGTTGAAAAATGAGAATTGAGTTGAGGAGAGTAGAGAATTGAGTTGAGGAGAGTAGAGAGGATGTGTGATTGTAAATGAAGAAGATGGGTGCATTTATAGTGATAAAGAGTGAAAAGTAAAATGGTATATATATATATATATATACACACACACGGAAATCCGGTGACACATGTCATAACTTTTTTTATTATTATTTTACCTTATGGGGGGCTGGATTTTTGCCGGAAACCCAGTGGAAAACCACCCAAACGCTTGATTTTTGAGATTTTTTTTTGTTTTTGTAAATGTTTTCGGTTTTAGCTTTAATGTTTTTCAATTTCCATTTTTTTAATTATTTTTTTGGTTTTATATTTTTTAGTGTTTAGGGTTTGAATTAGGATTTGGAATTTGTTACATTTAGGGTTTGGGTTTAGTTTATAGGGTTTGAATTTTTTATTGTTTTTAGGGATATTAGGGTTATTGTTTTAGGGTAGGGTTTGGAATTTGTTACATTTAGGGTTTAGGTTTTAGTTTCTAGGGTTTAAGATTTGTAGGGTTTGGAATTTTAAGTTTTTTTGGGATTAGGGTTTTAGGTTTTTTAATTTTTTTTGGTATTTTAGCATTGTTAGTGTTTAGGGTAGGGTTTAGATTTTAAAAGTTTAAGTGTTTAGGATTTATAGTATTGATTTATTGTTAGTGTTTTAGGATTGTTACTTGTTAGTGACTAGAGTTTAGGGTACGGTGGGTAGGGTTTATAGTAATATTTTTCTTAGGGTTTTAGGGTTTAGGTTAGAATTGTTAATAGTTTAGGGTGGGTAGGATAGGGTTTATAGTAATATAAACTTTTATATAAACTTATTCCATTTACATATAAACTTATTAGTTTTATATAAACTTTTAAATTTAATATATTTTATAAGTTTTCAACCTTAATAAAACTAAAAATCCCAAAAAAATTAAAAAAATAAAATAAATAATTCTATAGAAGTTTAAAAATTATAAGTTATATAAGTTTTGTAAGTTTTTTCAGTTTCATAAGTTACGAATATTTTTAAGTTTTATAAGATATACATTTTTAAATTTTATAAGTTATATACGTTTCTAATACGTTTTTTAAATTTTATATAGTATATTCATGTATGATATACATTAAAATTGATAAGTATTAATTAAGTTATAAATAGTTTGTTAACTTTAAAAAAAATTCGCTTTAATAAAGTATATAAATTTATAAGTTATACAATTTTTTTGTTAATTTTATAAGTTTTTAAATATTTTAAAATTTATAAGTTATATGCCTTTTTAAGTTTTATATTATAAGTTTAAGAAGTAATACTTATATCCGTTTTTAATTTAGAAGTTTTTAAATTTTATTTCAAACTCTAAAAAACCCTAAAACTAAAACACACACAAAAAATGATTTTTTGCCTGATTTCCGGCGGATTTTTGTCGGTTTTCTGCTGGTTTTCTGCTGGATTTCCGGCAGGGCCTTCCCCACCTTTTTTAAGTTAATTAATATTTCCTGCGGATTTCCGGCGGAAATCCTCTGGTCGGCGGTTTGACTAGCCAAAACCATAATTTTTTTAAAAAAATATTTCGGCCGGTTCCGACCAGTTGAAACCTCCAAAAATCGCCGACTTTAATGTTTTTGATTTTTTTTTTCAAATCTCCGATTTTGTAATCTCTATTTTTTGTAACCTCCAATTTGCAAAACCTCATATTTTAGCCGGTCCAAAAACCGACGGATAGCTAGTTTCCAATTAAATATGCCCATGTCTACCTGGAATGACCAAGAGAAGAGGAGCAGATAATTTAGAGAAAGAAAAGTGTGAATTAATATTGAATAAATAAATTCAAAACGAGACAATAGGATTATAAAATAATAATAAATTCAAAACGAATAATAAAGTTAAATAGGAAAAAATAAAATGGTAAGATAGAAGCATTAGAAAAATAATAACAAAATAAATTAGATAAATAAATAATTTTGGAAACTTTATGGTTCTAAAACTGTTGTCTAAATTGTTATTTTTTCCAATATGCATGAATTTTAAACATTATTGTAATCTATTTTTTTTGTGAAAAGCCAAATTTATATATATGTATAATGTATTTACAGACGATAAAATAAAGGAATACCGACTAGCTAACTGTTCAGACTCAAGACTAAGTATCGCACATGCACCAAGTCTAAAAGAATGAAATCAGTATATGATTCATTGATCATGGATTGTGCATTCCCCCCTCCATCATACCCTCCAGTATAGCTAAGGGTGTACGGTGCATGACTTTCCTATCAGTATACATCATGAAATAAGTATATGACTCATTATTGTAATCTATTATTATCTATTATTGTTATTATTAATGGAACATTATGCTATTTAATTTAATTTTTATTAATTTAGTTTTTACTTATTTTTCCAACTTTCTTTTCTATTATTATACTTATACATTTTATTTTTCTAAAGTTCGAAAGTTTTTATTACTATTTTCTTATTTTATATATATATATATATATTCTATTTTAGTGTTATATGTAGATGCTTTCTTCTTCCTTTTTTTTGTTATCTTATTTATTATGAATAATAAAAATCCCTAAAATTTTTGTTTGCTAACTTTAATGATTAGGTAGTGTTAAAACAAAATAGGAGATAAAGTTTTACTATAGTATTAGTTTAGGGCCGAGTAATATGTAATTTATCTAACTAATGTTTTCTAGAAAGAATTAAAAATAGTTTAATCATTTTTTTGGTAGCAATTCACTTTTATTTTTATTATTAAAAAATTTGGACATTTAGTGCACTGTACAAATTACCCTCATGCCCCTACTTAAAAGTATAAAATAGTTAATCAGTTAATTCATTATGTAAATTAAAGGGAAAATATTGGTAATTGTTTCAATTATTAATTCAAAATAGAAACTGAGTGGGGTCTTGGCTGGATAGCCTATATATGTCACAACTCACAGGTCTCATTTCTTTGGCGTTCAGACGAAGATTTGGTGGTATCGCAGGGTGGGAGCTCTCTGTCCAACTTTTCTTCTTGAATCACTAGTCTGATTCGTATCGCGTGAGATTTTTCATTTATTCTCAACTGTTGATGTTCCAGCAATTCAATTTACAGAGTTAAAATTATGGATCTGAAGTTAGGCTGACCTTGGATTTACTCGATTTTCAAGTTTTTGCGTTTGTTTCATGCTTTGATCAGATTTAGAAAAACTGGATCCGGCTTCTTTTTTGTCGGTTATTTATTGATATGGCACGGGGAATTTGATCTGAACACTGGGAATCGAATTTCGTTTCTGTCCGTTCTGTTGGGCATAGGATTTGAGAATCATTCCGTTGTGTCAAGTTTCTGGTAAATTTAATAGGGTGCGCGAAGAAACTTTCTCAGTTTGAAATTTTTCTCAGTTTGAAATTTTTATGATTCTTTGTAATTGGAAAGTGTTGTCAGTTTTTTATAGTAGCAGTATGATTCTTTATTTGAAATGTGTTAACAAATGATACATAATTCCCAGATTTACAGACACCTTACTGGAAAGGTCAAGCACAGAAATGGTAAACCATTTGTTTCATTCTCTATCTTTCTGTTGGTTACCTTACCTGCAAGTTAAAGCTATTTTGGGTCTGCCTTGGACTATGCGTAATGGTTCATCTATAACTTCAGGTTTCTTATGAATCTGTTAGGTGATGGCACTGAGAAGCCCGAGTTCGGACAATGGTCATGGCTGTCACCTCAAGAAGTAGTTAATCATGTTAGTTTTCATTCGGGTCCTGAAAACTCCATGAACTGCTTTTTCTGTTTGTCTATAGCAATCTCTTTCCCGTGCAGGTTTAGGAAGTTTTGAAGTTTTTCTCACCACATATTGAGTAGATTATTGAAGTTGCCGAAGACATTTTTGACAAAAGTTTCAGGTATAAATGTCGTGAACCAGGAGGTTACTGTTTAGAGATTTAAATCCATTCGGGAATGTGAAAAAGGCTGATAATGATCACTTATTGGGTTTGTGAATTGTAGAAATAATTGTAAGACTCATTTCTTTTTGTTCCATCACTGTGCAAAGATGTCAAGCTGGGAGATACCAGGTCGGTTGCTGAAGCCTTTGCCAAGACAAAACATGGTCAGAAGAGCTCCTTCCTCATTCTTACCAATGCAAATTCCAGTTATTTGCTATATGAGGAGCAGTCTTACTACTTTGAGCATATTTGCAGCTGAGCTGTCCAATGATTCATCGGATAAGAACTTAGAGAAGGAACTCTCTGATAGGATTTCTAGAATAGCAGAGATCGAGGACCTACAGGGACCTAGAGATCCTGCAGTTGCACCCCTCAGTATCAAGGTTTGCTGTAATATTGTTTGGTTATAATTTTTAGACCACATTAATACTCTGAATTTTTTGACGTGCTTTCATTCTTTTAACAGGATCCCCGGGACTATTTTGACTCTCAACAAACTAATGCACTAAAAACATCAGGGGATACCTTTTCAGGTGTGAGACCATTCAAATCCAGTGTTGGATCAGTTGAGGCTTATGGTTCCCTTAGAGATCTGGCATCTGATATTAGAGTCAACGGTTTGATTGAACCGATAATGAATCCGGAGGTTGCTCTTAAGGTATAGATGCATAAGAATTTTTATGTGCAATCACCATGTTTATGCGTAATGGACATGACGCATATTATATTTCTATACATTTTTTGTTTCATGGAATTTAATTCGATTTCTCTGATTAATTACATTCAGGTCCTTAACGGTTTGACCCAGAATATCTCTAGCGCCAAGTTTCATCTTGGAAATGATCCACATGAGAGTGTCCTGGATAGATTGCCAAAAGTTACCAAGGAAGAACTCTTACATGTTAGTATACCCGTAATTTCAGCTAAAATCTCAGTTGTCATGGATGTAAATGCTTGATGGTCTGAATAAGTATTTTTTTTCCTTGTTTTCTGCAGCACTGGACTTCTCTCCAGGAACTGTTGAAACACTTTTGGTCTTCATACCCAATCACAACAAAGTTCCTTTATACTAAGGTAATAATATAGTTCTTGATTCCTGGCACATACCTTGCTCCAATTGTTGATCACCCATCTGAAAGCATATCCATTTAGGTATCATGTTGGATTTTGTGAAAGAAACTGCACTATTGTTATTTCTTAAAATTTACCGCACTTCATATAATACTGAAAGCTCTTACCTGATTATTTTATACACTGTCCAGTCAGTGTTCACTAGAGGTACAATCTCCCCTTCTATTGTATCCTTTCAGAGGTTACCAGTTTGTAGATGTCGCTTCCAAACGACCATATCCTATCATCTATCTGCAGGAAGAGAATCTTTGTTATACTACTAGTTTGATATGACATTTTTTACTATTTGAATCTATGTACTTGCATCTACTACGTCTGGGTCAAGAGTCTGTTAACCAAATCCTTGCAATAAGACCTTATGCTAGTCTTCCAAATGCTTTAATCAGGTAACCCGATTGCGAGATGCAATGTCTCAGTTATATCCCAAACTACAGGTAACTTTCACCGTCTGCATTGCCTGATTAGCCCCACTTTGTTTGGATTACCTTTATCCCGTCATCCATTGTACCGCAGGAGATCAAGGAATCTGTGCAGTCTGATTTCAGGCATCAGGTCTCCCTTCTTGTTCAGCCCATGCTTCAGGTTAGTGATCAATCACCTTCACTGTCTTTGTGATGGTTCGTTGCACCAATCAACGGAACTTGTTTCCTAAGTGGATGCTGTTTTTGCACATTATGATGCAGTTTATATCCGCATTTTTCAATCCGCTACCAATCAATGGAACTTTTTTCTTAGGCCCTGGATGCTGCTTTTGCACATTATGATGCGGATATACAGAAGAGATCTGCGAACAACGGAGAAAGACCGAATGGATTTTCTTAGCATCTTTTGTTTTGCTTCATCAAATCCCCATAACTTGTAAATTCAAAGAAATTTTGATCGTGTTTTCCAATACACAGCGAGGAATCTTACCTTTTTGTTCTTGGAACTGTTCTTTTAAGCGCATATCTACTCGTCCGGATTCTCTAATCTTTATAGCTTATCCACAGGAAAAGTGGTTGAGTTACAGAAGTGTTGAAAGGGACCGGGACAATGGTCCCCCACCCCCAATTTTTTTTTTTTTTTTATGTTAAATGTTTAAAAAATTAAAAATTAAAAATATCTTTACATGTAATTTTATTAAAGAATTATTTTTGGTCCCAAAAAAAATTATTTTCCAAAATAAATATATAAGTGGCTCCATCCAACAAGCAGCAAAAAAAGAGAAAAGGTTCTTTCCTATTTCAGTAAGTTGGTTATACTCTATAAATAAAATGCCAATTATATTCATACTTGCACTATCAAGTTAGTTAAATAAGCAAATTACTTTATACTGATTTGCTTTAGAACTAATAAAACAATTAAGAATGTGCACAAAGTGTGAAAAGAATTTGGTATAAAGTATAAAAATATAAAATATAAACATAAAAATAAATACTTTATTAAATGATACAATATTAATTTAAACAAGTATATCAGGATGTTGATAAAATAGCTACTGAATATATTATAGCATGGGCAATACGAGTATTGATGGGGATAAAATTATATGTTTGAGTTTTTAAGAAAATAAAAAAGATGTATTTTTACAGTATTTTTACAAAAAATTATTTTTGGTTTCCATAAATTTATTTCCCACATTTGTTTTGGGTCCCCTCCATCTATATTTCTGGCTCAACGGCTGGAAAGATAGAATAATCCCACTACTAAAGCTTGCAAATTACTTTGTAATGACTTGCATTAGAACTAATCAATCAAAAAATCAAGAATTTGCCCAGGGCAACAATAATAATCCATAACAAACAATAGTAGTATTCCATAAGTTGTAGATTAAAAAAAACAACCAACGCATGAAATCTCCTACAACTGACCAATTTGTAACGATAACTAGAAAAAAAATCCAAGAAAATAGCCAAACTGAAGCAAGAACAAGCAACGAACCGAACCAACAATACTTCCTTAAAACGGAGGCGGAGCACCGAAGCCCATGAAGGGTCGGCCACAGTAGGCGCCGCCGCCGGCGGGGTTACATTCGTGTAACGCGTCCTTTATCTTGTGAAACCCATGCCCAAAAACACCGAATCCGAACACGAACCCAATAGCAATGACCGCCAGAATCAGGCACAGGCACAAACAACAAATTCTCGATGGACAGCAGCACATCCTGATTCTTCGATCTGGGTTTCTACAGAGAGAGATTCTTCGAGCCGACCCAATACCTGGTAAGTAAGATGGATTTTGTTTTGTATCCGTTTTCCGTGATATATTTTTTGGAGTAGTTTTAGTGTGAGTGGGAGTCGTAGAGCCTGTTCTGGTCTGGTCACGTTTTGAAGCGGTTACTCCACGCAAGATTCGGGTGGGAGGAAATTGGGCGTTGGCGTTTCATTTTCCTGGCGGATTTTTTGGGAGTAAGGTAAGAATAATATTTATTATTTTTTATTTTATTATTTTATATATATATATATATTTTTTTTTATTTTGAGTTTGGGATCTC
Organism: Pinguicula moranensis; assembly: GCA_028565015.1. Taxonomy (NCBI): domain Eukaryota; kingdom Viridiplantae; phylum Streptophyta; class Magnoliopsida; order Lamiales; family Lentibulariaceae; genus Pinguicula; species Pinguicula moranensis. Next base: position 25,293 of record JAOWBN010197996.1, read on the forward strand.
TGCTATAACAGTTTACTTATTTATTTTGAGCTAAAAATACAGAGAATTGATATGGCGCAAGAATTGTAGTTGAAAGAAATACAATAAAGGTGGGATCCGTGTGGATGGACAGTTGAGATTGGTGTTTAACACGTAGGGACTGGTGTTAAATATCCGGGCCCCACATTTCTTGTGTTTCTTGTGCCTATAATTCTTGTGCTATATCATTTCTCAAAGATACAATTGCTTATATCTCAATCTCCCAAAACCTTGGTCAAGGGACAAAATTCATTAGATATGTTTGCTTTGGTTTAAGGCGAGAATAATATATTAAAATTTATATACTTTTTCCATTCGGGTTTTATAGGATTTATTGTACTTTTTGCATGTTGTAAGGTTTACAATGTTGGACTTTCCAATTCTATTATAGGGTGGGCATTTTAATTTAATTAGCATAGTTTTCATTCAATGTGGATTCTCATTGAATTAATTCACTGGACTTTTTGGGACTTTTAGTAGCAGAGTCAAGAATCTAGGGGCGAATGGTTGAAGACTCTCATTGATTTGTGTATTTCTAAAGTTAGTAGTGTAATTATTTTAAAGAATGTCCCATAAGCCTCTCCCCTATATGACCGAGAGGGTTGTGGGTTCGACTCCCACCAGACGCAGACGTTGGGGTCAGACTCCGATTTTATGATAGGGCTTGCCCAGTCAGCCGTTTTCCTGACCCACCGGGAGAGTCGGTTAGGTGTGTGCCCCTGTGGACTAGTCGACGAATAGTCGGATACCATAGGTTAACCAAAAAAAAATTATTTTAAAGAAAAATTGTTACGTATGAATTCTGCACTCCTTTATCAACATGGTTGGACCCACGAATTGGGTAAAAGATGTTATTAAAAAAACAATTGCATGGAAAGATACGTGCAAATTTATTTATTTTGAAAAAACTCAAACCAATGTTTTTTTATAAAATTAGGTTCTTAGAGTTGAGATAAAATTAGGTTTTTAACGTTGAGATAAAACTCAAACCCTAAATTTGGAGCGGTTGTGTTAGTGGATAAAAGGCGGCATACAAGCAAGTTGAGATAGCCCAACCCATTCTTAGTGGATCACCTAACTGAATTTAGTAGGGTGAGCTCCGACATCGTCGATATTGATAACAATACCGAAACTATTTTTTTTTTTGATATTTTGGTATTCGGTAACGATATTTGTACCAAAATACCAATAGCAATTTTTTTTTTTGGTAAAATATAATTTTTTTCCAATTCGGTATCAGTAAAAATCAATATCGGTATTTATTTATTTTTTGATTTTTTGTTCTGACACTAAACAATGTTGTTTGTTATTTTTTAATTTTTGACTGATAAAAAATTATTAAAAATATTAAAAAATACAATATATATATATATATAAGAAAAGGTGTGGAACAACATCAGAGATCAATATGCCTCTCATACGAGTAGGACCAGGGGGAACGCAGGGCGTGAGATTTGGAAGATTATATGGAAAGCTGTGGTATGGTCATTGTGGAAAGAACACAATGAGATCAAATTCGACACTGAGAATGATAGACAAATGCAGTCTTTGGAGGAGGTACAACTTAGCACATGGTATTGGATTTCAGCAGCAAAGTTAAATTATAGGAGCATTACCACAAGGGACTGGATAAGACACCCTACTCTCTGCTGTGATTTTTCATTTCAGTAACTAGATTGTGTACTGACTTATCAAGCCATGTAGCTCAAGTGGTGAGAACTACACTTCACAAATGTGAGGTCCATGGATCGATACCCACCTGGGTCGCAAAACGGAA
>JAOWBN010197997.1:0-15032 GCA_028565015.1 Pinguicula moranensis
GGAGGAGTTTCCGGCTCTATGTGTGAGGGAGCAAAACAAATGGGGTGAGGCTCGAGGTGAGGGGAAGGGTAGTGAAGGGAGTATGTACACGGGGTTGTGTCTGGGGGATGGTTAATCCTTGTGTGGGGGTGATACATGATACCAGTATGCAATTGGTTGAGGGACAGGCGGTGGAAAGTGTGCTGAATATATCTGAGAGGTTGGCTGATGGGATGGCAAGAGAAGAAAGTTTGGGTGTTAGTAGGCAGGATAGTCTGATGGCTATGGTGGGGGAAGTTACTCCATTGAGTGCTGATCCGCTTGGGGTGTACGTCCCATATAAAATGAAGAAGTCTAAGAGGAAAAAGAAAGGATCCTTTTATAAACGTGCAGAGGGCATATCCATGGGGGATGAGATGTTGAAGGGGCTAATGGCTGAGATACCGAAGATGGATTTGATTCAGCCTGGACATGATATTGAGGGAGGTATGGAAGTGGTGGTAGAGCAGGCTATGGTATCCCTCAAACATGACCGTAGGAGAGTAGTTGGGGATGGGGAGGCATCTAGGGGGTCTATGGTGGGGTATGGTGGTGAGGAGACTGAAGCTGATGAAATATGGAAGTTGGGCAAAGACATTAGAGTGGTTAGTGATCAGGCGGATGAGGAGATGGTGGCTAGATTGATGGTGATGGAGAGGAGGGATGCAGAAAATGATCCTAACTTGGAGGTTCCAGTTGCTGGAGTAGATGGTTCTTTATGAAGATAATGTCTATTAATGTTAGAGGACTCAGGATACCTGGGCGGACATCTACGGTGCGATCCTTGGTACGATCTAATTCTGTAGATTGGCTGTGTTTACAGGAGACTAATGTGAGTAGGTTATTTATGAAGAAACTATGGTGGAGTAATGGGCTAGCATGGGCCGAGAGTCCTTTGGGGATGTCGGGGGTCTCTTATCTATATGGGATGCGAATCATTTTGAAGCGAATAACATTTCAGCCTTTCCAAATCTCTTAGCAGTGGAAGGTTTCTGGAAGGCCTCTCAGACTCGTGTGTTGTTGATAAATGTATATTTTTTGAGTGGTCCAACTAAGAAGCGAGCCCTATAACACATATATCTGATCGGGTGATAGCTGCAGACTTTTATGCAGTGTGTGTTGTGGGAGATTTTAATTCTATTCGGGTTGGAGAGAAGCGAGCCCTATGACACATATATCTGATCGGGTGATAGCTATGGAAGGCCTAAATTTATTGTTGAAACGGGCATTAGAGATTGACTGTATGTGGGATTTCAAGTGTGGGGACCGTGTGTAGACTCACTCATTATATGCTGACGATACGCTTTTCTTTGGGGAAGGTGGTATAGCTAATTTCAGAAATATGAAGGGTATTCTGCGAGTTTATGAGATGATATCAGGCCTCTGTATTAATTATAAGAAGAGCAGCCTTCTGGGTATTAATATCCCTCTCGCTCTTCAGCAGGAGTGTGCAAGGCTATTACATTGCTCGGTAATGGGCTTGTCATTTGAATATCTGGGTCTCCCTGTTGGGTGCAACTCCGGGACTTTGCAACCGTGGAGACCTCTTGTTATTGCTATGAAGAAGAAGATGTTGTCTTGGGAGAATCAATTCCTTAATTTTGGGGAGAAAAGTTATATTGGTTAAGAGTGTCATATGTAGCATGCTGGTATATTTTTTCTCTATGTATAAGGCACCATAAACGATCCTTAAGGAGATGGTGAGTATCTGTACAGGTTTCCTGTGGAAATTGCATGCTGAGTCTGCTCGTCCTATATACTGGATAAGTTGGGAGGCCATGTGTTGAAACAAGGAGTCGAGAGGATTGGGAATCTTGGATTTGGGTGTTTTTAATGCAGCCTTGTTGGGGAAATGGGGGTGGCGACTTCGTACGGAGGATAGTGGGCAGTGGCGTGAGATAATCAAAATGAAATATCTGGGGTCAAGGAGTGAGTATAGTGATTGGGGGAACTTGCCTACTCATGAAAGACATTCGAGATGGTGGCGGGATGTTAGAGATGTTGTGTGTTCGGAGGCATGGTTTATGGACAGGCTGAAGCGTGCAATGAATGATGGTGAGCAGACACATTTCTGAAAGGATAACTGGATAGGTATGGGTTCTTTTGCGGGCCGATATTCTAGACTCTATAGGATGGCATTGGACTAACATTGTCTTGTTTCGTCCAAATGGGTGCTAGATGGGGAGGTATGGAGGATAAATTGGTGTTGGCGGCGTCCTCTGCGAGGGAGTGAGTAGGAGTGGGTTCAGTAGATGGAGGAGCAGTTGATTGGTTTATCCCCTACTGTGGGCCAGGATCAGTGGAGATGGGCGGATATGGCCTCGGGTATATATTCTGTTCATAGTGCTTACCGAGCGATCCGTCTTGTGTGTGGGACGAGGATGGCTGCACAACCTGAGTTGGTAGGGATATGGGGCACTCGCACTTCGTATCGAGTGATGGCTTTCTGTTGGCGGTTGCTTCAATCTCGCCTAGCGACAGTTGATAACCTGACATATAGGGGGATGGAGTTTTCGATGGAGATGCTTTTGTGTAAATTCTATCTAAGGGGTTTTGATGGTGTGGCCCATGTGTTCTTCTCGTGTGACTTATCCTACGCGATATGGGCTGAAATATACCGGTGGATGGGCTTTTTGTATGTGGTGCATGAGGATCCGATGATGCATTTTCTAGCGCATATGGGACTGGCCTGGAGGAGGCGAGGGAGAGAGCTGTGGAAGTCGATCTGGCATTGCGCTACCTGGAACATTTGGAATGTTCGGAATGAGATATGGTTCCAAAAAAGGAAAGTTCGAGGGATGGAAAATCATGGAGAGAATAAAAGTACAGTCCTGGCATTGGTACATGGCTTTTGAGAAGCCGTCTGCAGGAGCGACGCTATCAGATTGGCTTTGCCATCCCAGAATGTGTGTAAGTTCTTTTTTCCCTCGTGAGAGTCTTGACTCGTAGATGAGGAGGAGGCTTGGACCCAAACTTGGGGGCCAAGGCCTGTCTGATTGTATGTACTGATGTTTTTAATGAATTTTTACTTATAAAAAAAATACACAAACAGCTGATCATCATTTTCAGCCAGATACTCCCTCAGATTCAACCTATTTATTCTCAGGTGCCTACTGCGAGTTTGCTGCTAACTCGTCAGTTGTAACTGAACCAAAACATTATAACTCATGCACACAAAGATGTTAAATGGGTATTAGCCATGGAAGAGGAACTATTAGCCTTGGAGAACAACAGAACTTGGGAAATAACTTCACTTCCGGATGGCAAGAAGGCCATAGGCTCAAAATGGGTGTATCATGTCAAATATAAATTTGATGGGACTATAGATCGTTATTATGCCAGGCTTGTGGCCAAAGGTTACAACAAGATTGCAGGGGAAGATTACTCTGAAATTTTAGTCCACTGGCAAAAGCAATGACTGTGCGCATCTTATTTACAATTGCAGCTTTAAAACACTGAACTGTCCAACAGTTGAATGTAAATAACGCATTCTTACATGGCTCTTTGGATGAGGAGGTGTACATGTACCCTCCACCTGGTTATGACAAAGCCAAAAAGGGGCAAGTCTGTCATCTGCTGAAATCTTTATATGGCCTTAAGCAGGCATCAAGACAATGGAACAAGGAATTCACAACAAAGCTGCAGGATTATGGTTTTGTTCAATCCTATCATGACCCCTGCCTCCTTACTTTGTCTGTGGATTCTCACCAATTGTTTCTACTTGTATATGTGGATGATGTGCTCCTCATAGGCACCTCAGTGATTGAAATGGACAGAGTTAAATCTTACCTGGATGTAGCCTTCACTATAAAGGATCTAGGACCTGCCAAATACTTTCTTGGCATGGAAATTGCCAGATCCGCAGATGGAATTTATATAAGTCAGCATAAATACATACGTGATCTTCTTACTGATTCAGGGCATCTTGATTGCACACCTGTAGCTACTCCATTGCCTGGAGGTTTTGTTTTTGAAGCTGATGATCATGACACTACATCTCTTTATCACAATCCTGAAAAATTCAGGAGACTTATTGGGCGCCTCCTTTATCTCAGTTACACACATCCTGATCTGACCTACGCTATCCAACAACTAAGTCAGTTTGTCCAGCAGCCATGAGATTCTCATTGGGATACAGCAAGACATGTTCTTCGGTACCTGGCAGGACACAAGAATATTGGTCTCTTTTATTCCAGTCAATCTTCAACCAATCTTTCAGCTTTTAATGATGCTGATTGGGGAAGTTGTCGTGTCTCAAGGCACTCCTTAACTGGTTTTTGTCTGTTTCTTGGCACCAGCCTCATCTCCTGGAAGACCAAGAAACAACCTACCATTGCCTGCTCATCCGCTGAAGCTGAATACCGCGCCATGGCTGCCACTGTTCGTGAACTACAATGGGTGTTGTTTATGCTTGATGATTTTAAGTCCTCTTCAGTGCTACCTGTTCCATTCCATTGTGACAACCGTGTTGCTCTTGACATCACTGCAAATATGGTGTTTCATGAGCGAACGAAGCATACAGAGATTGACTGCCATGTTGACCGTGATACCTTTAAATCTGTACTTCCTCAACATATCTCATCTAACCGCCAACTTGCTGATATCTTTACTAAGGCACTTCCCTTGCTTGCCTTTCGCTTTATTTTGAGCAAGATGAGCCTTTGGAATACTCATCTTGAGGAGGAGGTGTTGAATTATCAGGGTGTGAAGACAATTATCAGGGTGTGAAGACACTTTGCCCTGATAATTCATGTACTAGAATCTGCGGAAGCATGAAGACACATGATCAACCAACTTTGAATGAAACGAGTAATCTGAAGAAACTGATGAAACTGAAGAACAGCAGCAATGAGAAAAATGTAATCGATATTATAAGTGGAAGCACGACTTTGTTAAATAAAGAAGAAGAGAAAGTCGAGCAACGACACGTGGCAACATTCAAGCACTTTGATACACATTGATCGAACGGATGAAACTAGACAGTTTTCTGTATGCGTCTTTATTAGTATAAGTACGTTTTTTCATTCTTTTTTTGTAAATTAAGCGATTAAGAAACAGTTGTATTCTTTCTGGCAATTACGTTGCTCTGTAGAATGAAGAACCAGAGTTCATATTTTGTACTTTAGCCTTTACAAAAACGAACGATTTCGTTCTGAAATCCAAAATTGTTGGATTTCTACATGGTATCAAAGTAAGGAAATTGATCAACGATCACAACTGGTTGAAACTAGCCGATTAAAGTTGTGAAATTTCTGTATCCATTCTTTGCATTTGTTTCTTGACTAAAATGGCAGTAACTGAAATTGAGAATCAGAGAGAGCAATTGGCGATGAAGCGCAATCAGCAACTGGAGGATCTGATTGAAGAGTAGCTGCAAGTCCATGGATCGGATAGTCCAGGTATGCAACTAGTCTCATTCTTGTTGAATGAATCTAATTTTTTTCTTTGGAAGAGTGCGATTGTATCCGCACTTGAGGCTAAACTCAAGATCGGATTTATTGATGGATCGTTGCGGAAGCCGAATGAGGACTCGACTCTTTACTTGAAATGGAAAATAGCAAACAGTTTAGTTTGCTCTTGGATTCAAGGTGCTATGCAGCTTGATTTAATGAAGACATACATGTTTGTCACTGATGCAAGATTGCTGTGGTTAAGTATTGAGAAGCGATTAGGAACTACCAATTTACGACATTTGTTTGAGTTGAAAGAAGTATGGCTGTGATGAGACAAGGAAATATGAGTGCTTGTGAATTCTTTGGGCAGCTGAAGGTGTTGTGGGATCAATAGGAATAGCTCAGACCGACTCTATATATTGAGGGAGAAATAGGAGATCTGTTGGCTAGGAGAGACAATGAGGACAGAGTTATGATTTTTTTGATGGGGCTGAATGATGTTTTTGAAGGTGAAAGGGGACATATAATTTGTTTTTAATCCACTTCCTGATATTGATATGGTGTAGAATACAGTTGTGGCAGCAGAAAAACAAAAACAGGTGAGCACTAATCTTGCATCAACTCATGATAGCATGAACATTGCTTTGGTGGCCAGAGGGGGTACTTAGAAGAAAGAAATTGGGGGAGGATCACGTATAAACAAAAGTTTGTTGAAATATAGCCATTGTACTAAAACAGGCCATACAATGAATGAGTGTTTGAAGTTAAAGGGTGACAGAAGAAATGACAAAGGGCATCTCAAATGCACTCACTGCATAAAGACTGGGCACACTGTTGATGAATGTTATAAATTGAAAGGATATCCTGATGGATACTTTGATCAAAAGAGAATGCCATGGCAGGGTTTCTCTAACAATCAGGCTATCAGTGATGAAATTGGAGATTGTGGTAATACTCCACTATATTCAGGAGAGGAAGGAATCAACAACTTATATGAAATGATGGAAATTATGTAGAAGGAGCTGAAAAAACTGTCCATGGGAAAGGGATCAGCTGACCATGGTGAAAAATGATGGTGAATATGGAACACTTTTATGACTTTGCAGGTAATAGTATTTTCCATTCCATCTTATATGTCAAAACCAATGAAATTTCAGCTCATGAGTGGATAGTTGATACTGGAGCTACAAGCCACATGTGTATTGACCGTGATATGCTGCTGAATGTTCACAATTTCACCTCACTAACACCAGTGTGGCTTCCAGATGGTACTACCAAGCCTGTTGTATGCAGTGGAGATGTACTCTTGTTCAGAAAATTATCTCTGAAATCATGCCTTTGCATGCCTAGTTTCAAATACAATCTTCTCTCTGTTCGAAAGTTAGCAAAAGATTCAAGATTGAGCTTCGATTTCTTACCTGATAAGTGCATAGTGCAGGACCTTGAAAGCCAAAAGATTGTTTCTGTGGGTCATGTTAGAAGAGAACTCTACATACTGAGTGCAGAATCATTCAGTTCAGATACAGTTTTAAGTGGATCAGTAAGACTTTCTTCATGTTTGTTAACTGATAAGAAGGATTGTAGATTGCTTCGTATGCAGAATAAATGTATTCAGGCACACACTGTTGTGACCTCGGACCTATTACATAACCGTCTTGGACATCCTTCCATTGATGTAATGAATCATTTGGACATCAATGCAAACATGAAAAATATTGTTGATGCTTGTGATATATGCCCACTTTCTAAACAAAGCAGACTGGTATTTTTATAACAGTTTGCACAAATCTGATCATTGCTTTGATTTATTTCATATGGAGATACTTCTTAACTTTGGTTGATGACCACAGCAGATGCACTTTAATTTTTTGTTCAAGTATAGGTGCAAGTTTACAGCTTGATTGAAGCTTTTATGTTGATGATTCAAACGCAGTTTGGAGTATTGATTAAAACATTTAGAACAGACAATGAGAGAGAATTTTTGAATGATGACTGCCTAAATTTGTTTCATAAAAATGGAATCCTGCATCAAAGAAATTTCTCTTACACCCCGCAACAAAACGGTTTGGTTGAACTAAGACACAGAACATTGCTACAGATTGCTCGTGCATTGTTATTTCAGGCTAAACTGCCAAAATCATTCTTGGGGAAAGCAGTTCTCACTGCAACTTTTTTTGCTTAATCGATGGCCAAGCAGAACTCTGAAGTGGCTGTCCCCTTTTGAAGTTCAGTACAAGCAAAAACCAGATCTTACCAGACTAAGAACATTTGGATGTCTCTGCTACATTGTGGACAATCGATCGAGTAAGGACAAGTTTGATTAAAGAGCCTTGTGAGGGATCTTTATGGGATATCCCTCATAAAGGGATATAAGATCTACTTACCAAAATCAAAAAAGAGTGTTGTTTCTAGAGATGTGCGGTTTTGTGAGGATAGGTTTTCTTCTAGTTCTGATCTAGATGTTGAGGATGTTTAACCAAATCATGGATCTTGGATTCATGGTGGTTCTGCAGGAGATGATCTCATCCTGAATACACCCCAGCCTGTTGAGGATGTTCCCACAATCATTGAGCAAAGTGCATATCAGCATGACACTTCCTCACCTTTGGCTTCTGATGCTCAGGAAAATATTTCTTCTTATGAGGGAATGCAGTCATCTGTATCTCTTACCGCTGTTGGTTCTCAAAATGCTCCTGTTAGACACAGTTCTAGAGTCACTCACCCTCCTTCACGGTTTGATGACTTTTATGTCTTTACTACACAAACAGTTGATCCTCACATTCAGCTAGATACTCCCTCAGATTCAACCTGTTTATTCTCAGGTGCCTACTGCAAGTTTGCTGCTAACTTGTCAGTTGTAACTGAACCAAAACACTATACTCATGCACAGAAAGATGTTAAATGGGTATCAGCCATGAAAGAGGAACTATCAGCCTTGGAGAACAATAGAACTTGGGAAATAACTACACTTCAGGATGGCAAGAAAGCCATAGACTCAAAATGGGTGTATCGTGTCAAATGCAAACCTGATGGAACTATAGATCATTATAAGGCCAGGCTTGTGACCAAAGGTTACAACCAGATTACAGGGGAAGGTTACTCTGAAATTTTTAGTCCAGTGGCAAAAACAGTGACTGACCGACTGTGCGCATCTTAGTTGCCATTGCAGCTTCTAAACACCGGACTATCCAACAATTGGATGTAAATAACGCATTCTTATATGGCTCTTTGGATGAGGAAGTGTACATGCGCCCTCCACCTGGTTATGACAGCTAAAAAGGGGCAGCTGAAATCTTTATATGGCCTTAAGCAGGCATCAAGACAATGGAACAAGGAATTCACAACAAAGCTACAGGATTACGGTTTTGTTCAATCCTATCATAACCCTTGCCTCTTTACTTTGTATGTGGATTCTCACCAATTGTTTCTATTTGTATATGTGGATGATGTGCTCCTCACAGGTACCTCAATAACTGAAATGGACAGAGTTAAATCTTACCTGGATGCAGCCTTCACTATAATGAATCTAGGACCTGTCAAATACTTTCTTGGCATGAAAATTACCAGATCTGTAGATGGGATTTATATAAGTCAGCGTAAATACATACATGATCTTCTTACTAATTCAGGGCATCTGGCTCGCACACTTGCATCTACTCCCTTGCCTGGAGGTTTTGTTTTTGAAGCTAATGATCAGGACACTACATCTCTTTATCACAATCCTAAAAAATTCAAGAGACTTATTGGGCACCTACTTTATCTCAGTTACGCACGTCCTAATCTGACCTATGATGTCCAACAACTAAGTCAATTTGTCTAGCAGCCACGAGATTCTCATTGGGATGCAGCAAGACATGTCCTTCGGTACCTGGCAGGACACCAGAATCTTGGTCTCTTTTATTCCAGTCAATCTTCAACCAATCTTTCAGCTTTCAGTGATGCTGACTGGGGAAGTTGTCGTGTCTCCAGGCACTCCTTAACCGATTTTTGTCTGTTTCTTGGCACCAGTCTCATCTCCTAGAAGCCCAAGAAACAACCTACCATTACCTGCTCATCCACTGAAGCAGAATACTGCGGCATAGCTGCCACTGTTCGTGAACTACAATGGGTGTTGTTTATGCTTGATGATTTTAAGTCCTCTTCAGTGCTGCCTGCTCCATTCCATTGTGACAATTGTGCTGCTATTGACATCACTGCAAACCCGGTGTTCCATTAGCGGATGAAGCATAGAGAAATTGACTATCATGTTGTTCGTGATACCTTTAAGTCTGGACTTATTCTACCTCAACATATCTCATCTCAGCGCCAACTTGCTAATATCTTGACTAAGGCACTTCCCTTGCTTGCCTTTCGCTTTATTTTGAGCAAGATGAGCCTCTGGAATGCTCATCTTGAGGAGGGGGTGTTGAATTATCAGGGTGTGAAGACACTTTACCGTGATAATTCACGTATTGGAATCTGCGGAAGCTTGAAGACACATGGTCAACCAATTTTGAATGAAAAGAGCAATATGACAAAACTGAAGAATGGCAGCAATGAGAAAAATGTAATCGATATTATAAGTGGAAGCACGACTTTGTTAAATAAAGAAGGAGAGAAAGTTGAGCAACGACACGTGGCAGCATTCAAGCACTTTGATACACATTGATCGAACGGATGAAACTAGACATTTTTTCTGTATACGTCTTTGTTAGTATAAGTACGTTTTTTTCATTCCTTTTTTTTGTAAATTAAGCGATTAAGAAACAATTGTATTTTTCCGGCAATTACGCCGCTATGTAGAATGAAGAACCAGAGTTCATATTTCGTCCTTTAGACTTTACAAACACGAACGATTTCGTTCTGAAATCCAAAATTGCTGGATTTCTACACATTCACCACGTGAACCTCATTGATCTTCTCTTTCAAAAGGTTAGTTTTGCATAGAAACTATCGTCCTCGGTATATTGAGCTTCATATTCAACTTGTCCCACAATTCGTAGAGCTTCTATGATTCTTGACACAGCTAGTTCAGTTTGACATCCTTCAACCCAAGAGTTCTCCAATGATTCGATGAAAATCTAACCGGACCATCCACTTGGATTGAAGAATTGAAAGAAACTTGAACAAGCAACACGGCATACCAAAATCCCGAGAGTTGTTGGAATATCTGCAGGCGAGTTCTGCAAATTGACATCCGTTGACATAGCTGCATATTCAGATTTCATACATAAAAGAATCATGTGAACACTATGATAGGATAGGATTAGTACTCTGAAAAAGGATTAGTAATCTGAAGAACACTATACAAATAATCGATTTTGGCATTATTTCATCAATAAAGATTTTGTTTAATCGAGTTTATATAGGATCGAAGTTAAAATTCAACAAAGCCCATGAGTCATGACAGACTAATCTCAAATCTGTGGCGAGCATAGCGAAGCGAGCAGCCAGCAGGGGTCACACGGACTACAAGATTAAAATTTGTAGTGCATTTTTTGACAAATTTAGTGTTCCACCCACCCTCCAGTTTGTCTTCTCCCTCGGTCCCGGGTCCTGCCTCCACCCTGAGACTAATAGAGATGTGAAGCAGAGCTTTGTTAAAGTAGAGCTTTTTATTGATCTGATTTTACTGATCTTCAACGAAAATCGGAATATTATCAAATCCAGCAGGACTGAAGGGGAATAGTAAATCGACAGAGGGAAAAATCAAAGGAACAAAGAAACGAAAATTGTCTCAGGTTCAGGCTTCGAAACTTCTTGAGAGTTGTCTGGTCAGAGGTTTTGAAGAAGAAACTCATACGATCCCATGAAAACCAGTAGAACCGAGAAGCACCGCCTTGATTTGATCGGGGTTCAGTTCTTGGCCTTCTATGCATTGCTGAAAAAAATATAACAGAGAAAGACAGACAACTGTTAAAGAGTGGCATAAAAATAAGAACAGTTTGAATGTTATGTCAGCTTAAGTTTTGATTTGGAGATTGTTCTTGTGTTTGATCTGATTCATCAGTGATGTCTACACAGTGGTGATGCATATGAAGAGGGAGGGTTTGGAACGAAATACAGAAAGAAAGAAAAAAAGTAGTTTTGTGCGTGGTATGTCTCTATACTTGGAAGTTCTTCCATGCAGTAACAGAGGACAGGAGGAGAATATTTGCGTGTTCTTTTTGTGAAGCTGAATGCTAGTAAAGATTGTGGTTATAGATATGTGTGTGTATATACCTCAGCCCGAAATACGTCCAGGACGAATCCGTTGAAGCAGCTGATCACAGCTTGCTGCACGTCCAGCCCGAGATTGTCCATAGCCCGCAAAGTGGAGAGCAGAAGTCCCGGCCTGCGCCCGCAGAACATATGGATGTTCACAGCTCTTCCCTCTCTCAACCTCACCTCCACCTGTTAATGTCAACCCAGTGTTTCAAGACAAGGCAAGGAATAAGAAAGAAACTATCTTTTTGGATGAGACTAATGCTGAGCTATCTATCTTACTCTTGCTGGTTGTCCAGTCGGGCTGGATATCGGACTTGCAAATGCACTCGGGCAAAGCTCTTCTTTGATGCGTGAAGCAAGTCCCGGCCCGGTTGGGGTCAACGGGTAGAAGTTTGTGCCTGGAGTTCCTGAGGAAGTCCCCGGAACGGATTCGAGCTCGTTGTGAAGATCATTGATCTTCTGCAGAAGTTCTTTTAAGTAATCAATGGCGTCCCCGAGTATGGAAGCTCTATCCATCTGCCACAACACATATCAAAAGCTATTATCATTTGTTCTCATCATTGTCAAGAAGATTAACATTAGGAATGCTTAAATTCCTTCAGTCAAGTGCTAAAAAAGATGGAACAAGAGTGAGAGAAACATGTCAAGCAACAATATTAATTAATGGGTCCTCCTGCTTGGCTATGTCAATATTGTCGAGATTCTGTTGCTTCATATGAGTGCAACCACCATATCTGTTTCCGTATGTCAGCCAAGAAATGAATTCTTGCATGACTGAAAGTTCCAAATTGTGACTTTTCAAAACAATATCTCTCCATCTCATTTTCTTAGTCGTGGTCCAAAATGCAGGATGATGATGGATGCATTTGAAATGTATATCATAGATACCATGTGAGTGTATTTAATGCCATCACAAAACTTTAATGCGGATACACCCATCAATGCCAAAAGATGCCAATCAACCAAACTAGTACGTACTGAATACTGATCATCGAACACAAACAAACATAGGCTCCTCCATCAAGATCGAGGCAAGAACAGAATCCAAAGAAAGAAATAGGGATTTGCCAACAAGAACTGGAGAAGGATATATATTTATATATAAACATATCACGGCTTAAACATGTAGATATACAATGAACTGATTCACGAGAGATTAGTGGTGAGAGAATCTGTACCTTGCTGATCTTGGGGACAACTGATCTCAACATGTAGAGCCTGTCGTTGAGCTTCTTTCTCCTCCGCCTCTCGGCCATCAGATTCTTGGCCGGGAGCCCCTTCTTCTTCCCTTTCCCATCCCCTCCGGTCACCGTGCTGTTGGCGTGCGAGCTGCCACCGCCGGTTCTCGCGCTGTCTTCGGTCCTATTAGCAGCGCTGATCTCCATGAATTGGTCATCAGAATCATAGTTGAGAGTCGAACCGTCAATGCTTACATCATCAAAATCATCTCCACTACTATATTTCCTTTTCCTTCCATTAGTCTCTTCACTAAACTCTCCCTTCTTCTCATATCCCTCCACATTAGTTGCACTAGTTGGAGACTTGAGACCAATCTGATTTGCTTTACCAACTAAGTTCAAGGACCCCAAATTTCCCCCAGTATCATTGCCTATATTCTTCCTGAGGGCAGCCCTTTTCTGGAAAAGAGTAGGTTGTGCACCAATGGAGGCAAAATTATCAAGTGGCTTAAGAATCTTGGACCTGTTAAAGAGTAATGAGTTGCCCTGAGTGGATCCCTCACCAACCCCAAATGCACCAAATCCACTCCCACCTTGAGGCAATTGCATCAAATTATTGGCCGCAAACTGGGTGTTGGAGCTTAAATTAAGAGAGCCCATTTGAGAATTAGCTCCCAAATCATTGAAACCACCACCACCACCACCCAGAATCCCACCAGCCCTGTTTAGGGCACTTTCAAGATATCCACTTTCACAGCCCAAATCAAAGCTTCCATCCAAAGGGTTGTTCGAAATTGGGTTGATAAACGATTTGGGGTGCAGAAAGTAGTTGACCTGATGATGGGACGGGTCGAGATTGTTGAACACAGAGGCTGCCGTTGGAGAGCATGATGCTGAAGAGTCCACTGGCTGTAAAAGCAGTTGATTGCTGTCAGCAGCTTCTGTGAAACTCGGTGAGAATGAGATGTCATGGTGTCCATGCATCGACACCGAGTGGCCTCCGCCGCCGCCGACGGCGGCTGCAGCGTTTAAGTACCAGTCCTCCTCTTCAACTTCAAGCATGGACTTAAATGTTGAGAAGGCACCCATTTCCATGGCTTGTTTGTTCTCCAATCCACCATTGTTTGCGTTGTTTTGAGCCCAACAAGATGTTCCCTCTTCAACTTTGTCACCTTCCATCCAAACCATGCTGTTAACTCGAGACAACATCTCTCCTTTCTCGAGAAAGATAAAATCTCTCAGGTCTGCTACTGCTTCGCAGAAGATGGTAACCTTTAATGTAAACCTTCCGAAAAATTGGGTTTTTCAACGAGAAATCGAGCAGGCAAACCAGTACATACAGTACACACACTTGGAGCAGCAGATTGAGAGCTTTAAAGGAAAGAGGGAAACAATTAAAGGAAGGAAAGAGACGGTAGCGAGTTGCAGAAAGAAAAGGAAAATGGCTTTTAGCAAAAAAAAGGAGCTGTCTTTTTTTGTATGATGCTGGAGTGTGACGATACTAAAAGCTTCTAACGTACATATATAAATACACACAACACAAGGATATATATATAATCTATCGAGTGTATATATATTCATAATTTTTGGAAGCTTTCTCGGCTTTTTCATGGCAAACCTCACGAAGGTTGTTACGTACAGCACAGTGCACACCTTATTTCTGGATTCCGTTTCAATTCCTAGGAAAATTTGGAAGTTATCAATGATTATTATCACATTTTCCATGTAATAATATGCAAAACAAGACAAGGACGAAGATCTTTGTCAGGTACTAATGTGATTTTGGGCGTTTACTGTTTGAGTAATAAACATGATTTATTTTTTCACTGCATTTCATTTGAAGCACTACTTTGAGACATTAGAGTACTCTCTAGTTGTTTCGTTTTCATACTTGGCACGGTTTGCTTTATCTCGTGATAGCCTTGAATTGCAATTCATTGGTTTTCTTGAAGAAGAAAAAAACGAAAAAAAAATAATCTAGGGGGATTTATTATAGTGGGCGGGAGGGAGTGGCCGCCCTTTATTTTAATTTTTCATTTTACAGTATAAAATTTCTCATCAAAGTGAAGTATGTTTAAGAGATAAATGGTTTGATTGCTATGGAATTATTTTGAAGATACTTAGGGCCTGTTTTGTGCAGTCTTCTTAAAATTATAATTGGATTATAAGCAGTTTTTTTGAAAAAAAGAGTGTTTTGCGCAGCCAACCTTCTACTACTTGTTCTTATTTTAAGAAGATAAACCTTCTAAAAAATAAG
>JAOWBN010198008.1:0-15030 GCA_028565015.1 Pinguicula moranensis
TATATTGGAGTGGCTGAATAACCACTCCCCTTAAAATATATATATATATAATTTTTATAGATTTATATAACAAATATAAGAGGGCTGCTATTAAAGCAGGTAAAGACCCGGTTGTCGAATCTCAGCTGCATATTAGTCAACTTTCCTTTCTTCCTTCCCAGAATCCGCGGTCTGTCTTTGATAAGTTGGGACCCAGAGTAATATCACCAAGGCTGTCTTATCATGGGCAATGGCCCGCTGTTCGTAGTTTCTTCCTAACAAACTTTCCGAAAGGATATAATAGAGACAGGTTGTATAGTGCACTGAAGCACCAGGGCCCGATTAAGAACTTGACGATTGCACGTAAGCTCAGTAATAGGCGTCTTCAGTTTGGATTTGTGGATTTTGCTGAAGTAGAGGACGTGGATCTCCTGTTGTTTAAGTTAAATAATACCTGGTTGGGGTCATACCGTCTTCAAAATAACTTAACTAGATTTCCTAAACATACAACCAGGATTAAGCAATCTAGTACAGTAGAAGAGAGACAAAGTTCACCAGGTAAGAAAGGAATCTTGACTAAGGAAGGGCCAGCTTTCTGGGTAGACACAGTAGGTACAATGTCATTCTCAAAAGGCTAATCTCAAACAACTCAACAGCTGTTGTGACCTTCAGAGGGCACTTAAATCTGTTGGATACTTCAATATTGTGGTTAGTCCTTTGGGGCCTGGGAAGGTTTTGTTGTGGGAAGAGGAACCTTTAGATCTTTGCAACCTCATTGGCAAGGGATAAAGAGTGGCTTACTAACTGGGTTAATGACATCTCCCCATGGTCACCTCAACAACCTGAATATAACAGATTGTGTAGATTGCGTATCTATGGGTTGCCTCTGCATGCTTGGTCTCAATCTAATCTAACTGCTATTGGCAACAAGATTGGAACTTTTATTACTATTGAAGAAACTATGCTCGCTAAATTGGATTTAGAGCCAACAAATATTACAGTTCAGGTCCCTCTTGGTGCTAAGATAGATCAGCTCTTGCAGGTAAAGATTAATGGTATTTCAGTCTCTCTGCAAATAGTTGAATATGTCAAGGTGGATCCTGTTTGGTATGATGATATGGTTTTATCTTCTGACATGGACTCAACAATTTTAGCTCACTTCTCTATTGACAATTCTGATGAGTTATGCTCTGATTTAGATAAGGATGCTTGTAAACTAAATACAGAAGCCTCTTGCACCTGAACAGGATACTCACTCATCTCAATTAGACTGTAAGGATACTCAGTCACAGGCAAAAGGAATACAGCCTTGGAAGCCATCTAAGTTAAATTGGTGACCCCCTTCCTTAGCTGAGCTGAAGGTTCTGGAGGATGAAACTGTAGATACTTCTATGTTGCCTATTATGTCTGAGGGTGTGTCTGGTTTGCTTGATCAATTAGTGTTGGTTCCTGAGGAGCAAGGAAAGGAACTAGTAATTGAGGTTGATTCCAGGAGTAATGAAGAAGAAAAGCTTGCTACTCCAGTCAGGGTTGTTCTACCCCTATTTTGGATGCTCTGACTTCTTCTACCCATTTGGAAACTACTCAAGCGCCTTTATCTCCTACCGCATGTGAAGGAATACTGACTGAGATCCCAGTGACTACGAAGGATTTTCCTCCCTTATACCATAATTCAGTTGGAGTTATAATTCCTTGCAGCTCAAAAAATCCTAAAGTGGCTAAATCTTTGATCTGTAGGGGACGTGCTAAAACTAGAAGCCAAACTAGGAAGGAAGAGGATCCTTTAAGGGCTAAAAATTTAGCCATATTGGAGGATTGGCTAGGCCAATTAGGAGCAAACTCCTCTGTCAGTCCCCCCTCTGCAGCCCCTCCTGAACACCAATATCGATTGAATCCTCTGCCTAGTAAGGAGGTGGATAGAATCATGGCTATTGGCTCTCAGCTTGGCATTCTATATGGTGATCATAAGGCTGATTTTCACGCAAAACTACAGGAAATGTCTAAAGCTTATCATGTGGTGTCAAAGCAATATGCTCAAGTGGCATCCAACACTCCCAAAGGGACTGAGATCCCACTGGTTCCATGAAAATCATAACATCAAACATTCGTGGGTTGGGGAGTATTGAGAGAAAAAGACAAGTTAAACAGTTGATATGGAAGGAGAAGGTTGATTTGATTGGACACCAGGAAACAAAATTAGCAGTTATTGATAAGAAGTTATGTATATACTTATGGTATGATCTAGATTATTATTGGTGCTATTCTGGATCAGATGGTTCATCTGGAGGGCTCTTTTGTTTGTGGAACAAGAACAAATTTCACAGAAATTTCATGGTTGATGGAGAAGGTTTTCTAGGAATTACAGGTTTCTGGGAAGTTGACACTTCACAGTCCCATATGTTCAATGTATATGGTTCGGGTGAATTATCAAGGAAGCAATCGCAATGGCAGTCTCTAGATGATTACTTGATGCCTCTCAAGGATGATAAATATTGTGTATTTGGAGATTTCAATGCAGTCCTGGCACTAGAGGAGAGGAAGGGAGTGGCAGCTCATAACTTTGTGCAGGAGGTTAACCTTTTTAATTCTTTCATCCATAATCTAGACCTGCATGACTTAAGACCAGAACGTAGGAAATACACATGGTCACTGAAATCGTGTCAAGCAATGAGCTGCCTTGATAGGTTTCTAGTGAATGACAAATGGCTAGAGAATGGAGATTCATGGGTGCAGATTGCTTTGGACAAGATAGGCTCTAACCATTGTCTAGGGAGCTTATCATCAAAGCTGTTCAACTGGGGACCTATTCCCTTCAAAGTTCTAGACGATTGGCTTCTGGACAGGGGCTATAATGATATGGTTCAACAGATTTGGACTAATACCTACATAGATGGGTACTGGAGTTATATTGTTATGAAGAAAATAAAGCTGTTGAGAGAAGAGATTCGTAGGTGGAACAATTCTTCTCCTAAAAATTTGGCAGAGGAAAGGCAAACTATTCTACAAAGCATCAAAGCGTTTGAATTAGCAGTAGAATCTGATTCAACTGGCAGAATCAACCAGTTACAATTGGCAGATCTTCAATCTATTTTAGATATCATCTCTAGAAAGATACATAGCTCAATGTACCAAAAATCTAGGTTGCAGTGGCTGAAGCAAGGGGATGAGAACACAACAATAATGGATGGTACTACCTGACCGGAGGATCCTGTCCTCATTAAAGATTGTTTCTTTCGACATTTCAAGGACAGATTCACAAAAAAATTGACCAACAGGCCACGTTTTGGCCTCAGTCTTAGTCCTCTTGATCAGCTACACAAAGACTTCCTGCAGCTCCCCTTCACTGCAACAGAGTTCTTGGCTTATATATCTGAATGTGGGAGCCAAAAAAGTCCTGGCCCAGATGGCCTAAACTTCAATTTCATTAAACACTTCATACACATTCGTAAGCCTGATATTTTGTAACTATTCCTGGAATTTTATAGATCCGGCAGGCTAGATAGAGACAGTAATGCCTCTCATATCGCTTTACTGGCCAAGACTGCCAATCCTCTTCAAGTCAAGGACTTCAGGCCAATCTCTCAGAGTGGTTGTATGCCAAAGATCATCTCCAAAGTTCTAGCTAACAGATTACGCAGGGTAATGGCAAGATTGATCAGCAACTCTCAAAATGCATTCATCCAAGGGAGAAAACTCATTGATAGTGTGGTTGTAGCAAATGAGATAATTGATGAGGTCAATAAGCTAAAGAAGAAGGCTCTTATCTTTAAGGTCGACTTCGAGAAGGCCTTTGATACAATTGATTGGGGCTACTTGCTGCAGATCATGAACCTAATGAATTTTCCTCCATGTTGGCAATGGTGGATCCGTGGGTTATTGGAGTCTGCCTCCACTTCAATTCTTATGAATGGGAGCCCTACTCAAGAGTTTTATCCCTCATGTGGAATCAGGCAGGGTGATCCACTTTCCCCTCTTCTTTTCCTACTTGCAGTAGAGGGCTTATCTGCCATGATCAGAAGGGCCATTAACCTGAACATCTTCTCTGGTTTGTGTATTGGCAGAGGTGGCTTTCATGTTTCTCACCTCCAGTATGCTGATGATTCCATAATCTTTGGGCCGTCTGAGTGGAAGTCTGTTGTGACATTCAAGGCAATTCTCCTCAACTTTGAATTGGTATCCGGACTAAGAATAAACTTTGGTAAGAGTAAGCTCATAGGAGTTAATGTGCCTAGTTCCACCTTGGAGGACATGGCAGCCTATTTGAATGGCCAAACTGCTAAAATTCCTTTTACATATTTGGGGATTCCAGTTGGAGCTAGTATGAGAAAGCATAACTCTTGGCAGTTTGATAAGTTCAGTAAGTCCCTTACAAAATGGGATCATAAACTCCTTTCATCTAGTGGGAAACTTACTCTTTTAAATGCTATTCTTGCTGCCCTTCCTGCTCATTATTTCTCTTGCTATAGAGCTCCTAAAAACATCATCAAAGAGCTGACTGCTATACAAAGAAACTTCTTTTGGGGCAGCTCTTCGGACAGGAAAAGAATGTGCATGGTATCTTGGGATAAAATCAGTACAGATGTTCTAAATGGTGGCTTAGGGGCCAGGGGCCTTTCCTCTTTCAATGCTTCTCAGTTGGGCAAATGGGGTATGCTAATTCTCAATGATGTGCCTTCTCCAGTCACTAACATATTGAGATCTAAGTATGACGGATCTGCTTTCTTCATAGCTGGAATCAGAGTACTAAATTCTCCAGCAAAAAACACTCAGATAGGTAGGCCTAAAGGAAGGGCCTACATCTCTGAATGGTTGAAGGGTATTCAGGATAATCTGAACAGCTCCTGGTTCACTGATAATGTGCTTCTGCAATTGGAGGATGGAAAGCTTATCAGATTATGGACTGATAAGTGGCTAAATAATCAGACTCTTGCTGAATCTTATCCTATACTTTTTAGTAATGAGTTATGCAGAGACATCTTAGTGGCTGAAGCAGGGGAGGGGAGTAATGGTGTTTGGACCTGGACTTGGAGATGGAGAAGGTAAATCAGAATCTCAGAGCAAGCTGATTTGTGTGACTTATTGCGAGATTTATAGGACATTTCACCTTCAGCTTCCTCCCCGGATAGGTACATCTTTAGACACAATCAGCGGGGTGCATACACTGTTAAGGAGGCATACAAAATCATCTCCTCAGGTACAAAATATATCTTTCCAGCATCACATTTAGTACTTACAAAAATTATCCAGAACAGCTATTCTCCCAAAAAAGTCAGCATTTTTACCTGGAAACTAATTCAAAGAGCACTGCCCACGAAGGAAATCCTTAGGAGCAGAGGTGTGATCCCATCTATCCAGGAAATTTCCTGTCCTATATGTCGTGATCAAGATGAAATTGTGGATCATTTGTTCACTGGTTGCCCTACTGCTTTGCAACTGAGGCAGCAAATTACGTCTTGGTTATCATTGCCTCATATGCCAACATCTGAAGGGGGATCACTAACTCTTAACTTACTGGATCACTCTGCACTTGCACCTCCAGGTGTAAATGTTCCTGCCTGGAATACCATTAGGATGTCTATGATGTGGTCCTTATGGAAGGTAGGAAATAGAGTTCATTTTAACAATTATCTGCTTATCCACTCAATATAGAGGAATGTTTGGTTATGGTTGAGGGCCAAAATACATTCATTTCTCTATAGCTTTAATGATTGGTTACTGCATCCTCAGTTGTGCTTACATTTCTCTGATTAAGCTTTCATTTCTAGTTGGATCGAAGGTTATATGGCAGAGTTAAATCTTACTCTAAACTGGCAGGTGTAGTGACTAGTCCTCTAGGATTATCCATATGGTCCCAGAAGCAACACCCTGATATTGGTCACTTACTGTTTTATTTTTTTTCCATTTGGTACAGGTTTAGGGTCACATGGAAAAGGGTTCGTGTCCTGTGAAGGTAGGAATCAATTATGGAACTCTCTCCATATCATGTCCAGGAAAGTACTACTCCAACAGATTTTATGATCCAAGGGGAGAATTTTGTGAGGTGTCTAAGCTGATCATGGAGAGAAGGTGATGCCTAGATACTTGCAACAACAGCCACATAGCAAATGATGATAGTTACTATAGCTATGGCTACCACAGATTCAATTTGATCCTTCAGTATACTATAATCTCTAAAACTACATAAGTGCTGCATTTGATTATCTTGATTACTCAATGTGGTACAGGTTAGGTCCATCATAGACAGCAGCTTAGAGCACACAATTATTTGTCTCTTGCACTAGGATTAGCAGGGAGTCATCCTTTCCTTACCCATGAAAATTAGATCTTGAACACTTAACTACACTATATTTCAATTCGGTACAGGTTAGGTACCTTCATGGGAATATATCCCATGTAGATGTACACTGCCAATTCCACCGGTGTGAAAGGGAGAAAGTGGTCTCTCAATGTTGACACATGTGCCATTAAGCTTCTTCAGTGGTCTGTAACAACCTCCAAGAAGTTTTCGTTCAGATTGTATTTATGGAAGCAAGAGGGGTTAAAATAATCAAGTTTGTAAAAGATGAAGGAGTGGGGTTCAACAGCAATCAAAAGGCTGTGATGCTATAAGATTAATAGGCTGAGCAGAGTCAACTACTTCGGTAAAGACACATGTTGTTATACTTAGTATAACTGCCCGTTTAGTTGAACGTCTGTAGATCAATGTTGCCATGGCATATAAGTCTTTGCTTATTAGTCTAGTGCAACAATCTCATGACTTTGATACTAAGTGGTATGCAGGCCGAGCCGGGTTTTCTGGCACTGTAAAGAACCTTGTAGTCATTCCATGGAAGCATGCATAGCTAACCGCCACTTGATCACTGCTGTTGATACCCCCCCATCTCATCTTGAGTGAGGGGTCTTTTGATAAATATATTACTTTCCGCACTTTTATACTTTCTTATCCCTTATAAGAAAGTTATACATATTCCTTATTAGTGAAAATTTGGCTTATAGAAAAACAAAATATGACAAATATAAGAAAATAATTTTTTCAACAAAAAAAATGAAAGAGACAAATTTTTCCTTTAAAAAAATCCCAAAAGAACTCGGTTTAACCGGAGGTTTGAACCGAATTTAAATTGTGTTGGAACCATCATGAAACCAGCCAAAACCAAAACTATTAATCGATCCAAAAAATTTCGGCAACCGAACCACCAATCGAAGGAAATCAGACTGGGCGAAATCGGATATTTAAGGTTAGATTATGGTTTTCATTTTTAAAAATCAGCAACCAGCAAAAAAATGATGGTTCGATAACTGGCAACTGAATTGCCCATGTCTAGCTATAAGTATATATGCTCGAAACCCGATGGTATCTCATAAATGGTTGGAAGGTCCTCATCAATGATGAGTGGGTTTCTAGTACGGTGCCGCTGGACCCAAGTTCAGAGATTACAACTGGGTTTTGGGCCAAAAAACAGAAGTGGTTGGCCTAATGGAGTAGGTCTTACCAGTGGCATGCATAAGGGCGTAAACCTGGGGAGAGAAACTCGTCAGATGAGGATGATAGCAGCTAGAACGTGAGCGGGAAGAGGAAGGTGACTGTTTGTTTTTCATATTGTCCGTGCGACTTCTCGAATTCTCCATAATGGCAAATGGGAGGTAGATGTAGGGGTTGGCTTTTATATGTTACAGAGAGGGGTAATTTTATCAAATAACCAATAAATTATTGACGTTCAAATATCCAACGGTTATCACACGCTGCCAAACAATTACCGTATTTTTTGAGTTAGCACACACACCGTGAAAAGCTATGTACCAAACGCCTTCTGCATTTCGCAATCTTGAAAGAATTAAGTAGTTACAAAAAACAAGTGATAACTTTTTTTCCCGCTATCAAGCCATACCCTAATGAATGAGTTGGGTGTCCAAATATTGTACTGGTGAACACTAGCGGAGCTAAGAAATGAAGTGAGGGAGGTCAAAAAATTTCGGGTTTGAGTAGAGTGAGCCGGGTCGGATCTTGTCGGAACAATTTAACCTGCAAGTAAATTCAAAAAAATTGTTTTCATTTTATGAAATATAATCTCTTTAACTAAAATTTTAAAAATAATTATATTAACAAAATATAAAATTATATTAAAAATTGTCCTAAAAATATAAAAATATATATATATATATTAGAATTAATAAATCACAATTAAGGTTTTATAATGTACTTGTTAACATTCTGCACTTTTAATCCAACGACCTAGGTTCAAATTTGGGAAGACCCCAATTTTATTCATTTTGGTTTCTAAAAAATAGAATTCATAAAATGTCGAAATCAAACACTTGACCTCTAAGTTAAAATTATTGCATTCTACCAACTAATCTAAATGAACATTGTACATTAAAGTAAAATAAATATAATTTGAATATTATAGGAGTATAGGTAAAAAAAAATTACACATATAATATTTTTTTTAAATCTTCACTTTGGCCCCCTTGTTTCCAGCCCTGCTGGTGGGTGATGATGAAATTCCTCTAAGGGCACTTTCGTACTTGTACAGGGCACACATGTGCCAATTTTTGAACGGAACTTTAATTAATTTACTAAAAACAAGGTTAGCATCCATTTTAATGATAATCCAAAAGTAGGATTCAAAAGTTAGTCCCACAAGTTTGAAGAAAATGACATCTTTAATTTTTTTTTTTTATATTTTATTAATGACAAGCTGAAGCATTTATAAAAACTCCATTAATTTATCTGGCTTATAGCCAAGCCAAGAATACACTAAAAAACTAATAAAATACGCAATGTTCTTTTTTGATAAGTAAATACGCGACGTTTCTAATTAGAGGAACTAACATCACATGAAGGACGTGCTTCTAAACGCTGAGCTGGATTTATGTGGTACTTTAACAATTACAAGGGTTTCAACTTGGATTTTTTTTAAAAATGAAATTGATGCATATATATTAAAATGGCAGGTTCCATGGAGAATGTCGTGAACCATTTACACAACTTGAATTGCATAGGCAATTCTAAAGCCATGTTAGTTCAACCAAAAATATCATTTACCCCCTAATCCCTCCGAAGTGCTAGCCTGCATTCTCTAAAGACTAAGGGAAGCTCACAGTACACGAACATATAATCGTTCAAATTCTTATGTTCGGCACGCCCTACTTGTCCATCTGAAGTTCCCTCAGAACTTCTCTAGGAACTTGAGCTATGTGAAGGAAATTGCAACTCTGGCCTCCCGCACCTAACTTTGCAAGATGATCAACTGCAGAATTTCTCTCCCTATATGTATGCGGGCCTGAACTCGCAATCCCTGCTTGATCTCCATGTAAACCTCCCAGTAATCCTAAAGATACCATAGTTGGCACTCCCCTTTCGCAATCCATCCAACTAGCAGCAACGAATTAGTTTCCAATATAACATTTCGCCAACCTTTATCCTCGCATATTCGAAGGCCCGTGATAGCCGCCCTTAGTTCCGCTTCATTATTAGTACTATGTCCAAAGTGTTGTGAGAATGCCATTAGAAGGTCTCTGTTGGCATTCCTAATGACACCACTACCTCCTGAATTTCCTGGGTTTCGAAAGCTAATGTTGTCGGTGTTTAGTTTGATCCACCCTTCAGGGGGTCTTCGCCATTGCACCTTCACTCTTTTTGGTACACGCTGCTTGATGGCCATGTACATCCTATCTAGAATTCTCATATCCTGGACCTGCAAGTTAAAATTCAGATAAGTCAACTGGGTAATGGAAACAATTAGTTGTTTTACCTCCATCCAAGTTGTTCAAGCGTTTGCAGTTTGTTCTCATAGCGTACCCTACTCCTACGCAATCAAATGCACCAGGTTAGTATAGCAGGCAGAATAGAGAAAATATAGCCTATCAAACCTGCCCTGTGAGCCATCTCCATCCATTGTTGTAGTCTATCTTGCAAGGTGGGGGGCTGTGTAAAAAACACTCCGAGAAGGTCAGCTTCCCTATTCCATAGCCCTTGGGCAAAGCTGCTTCCAGACAGAACGTGTTCCATAGACTCTTGCTACCTCGTAGAACAACACTGGCAGGCTACAGTCAACTTGACTCCTTTCTTGCTCAGATTATCATCCATTGGCAGACAGCCAGGCCAGGCCCTCCACTAACAGATGGGGATTTTTGGCAGTAGAGATTTATGCCAAATTAGTTGCTTCACCTGCAGGTCTCTCGATTGCACCGGTGACACTCGAGTAAGCAGCGGACTAGTGGAGAGCCATTGATCAAATCAAAAGGAGTTGCATCCCTTCATATTCTCCATCACTTCAGTTGTTAGAGAAGGCAAACTTCCAAAACCGCGAATATGTGCTTCTGTTTTGTCTCTCAAGTATGTGGAACCTTCTGCAGTATTTGGCTCGAAAGAATCTGGCCCACATACTTTGTTCCGTGATCAGTTTGAAGCACATCTTCATCCTCATCACCTTTTGGATCTCTGGCAAATCCCTTAGTCCAAGTCCTCCCTTTGTAGTTGGCTTGCAGAACTTAGACCATTTTTTCCAATGTAACTTTGGCTTCCCCCACCTTTCTCCCTAGACGAAACCAGTTAGCATCCTTCGGATCTCATTTACGAACTGCTGCGAGATCTTTAGCACAGCAGTAGTATGTAGCGGCAGGCTGGATATTACATGCTTAGCTAGGACCAAGCGTCCAGTTTGATTCAACATTTGCCTTCTCCATCCCGATAACTTCTTTCTAATCCTCCCCATGAGTGGCTCAAGCAGCTGCCATGTGATCCTGCCAGGCTGCGTTTGATAGCAGGGTTATAGTTGTCCTGGTTCGCAGATAAAGCTGAGGTTTCTGTAGTGAATTTTTTAAAACCACCCGTTTGGTACGGATTTTACGAGATAATGCAAGGCTAGGGTTTGAGGGGATGAACTGTTCGGTAGACACGGACAATCTAGGAATTGTCCTACTTCGATTCACTGTTTCCTATGCTATTACGATTATGCCCTCGAAATACTTGTATAAAACAATAAAATTTCCTATGAACCCTAATTTGCGAATCCCCCAATTCAACTCCCGTCTTCTCCGAATCTCGCCATTTGCCGATTACATGGTGAAGAAGGAGAGGCACAATTTGGAGCTGAGGATGTAAATTCTATGGAAGAACAACCACAAGTATGCAACATCACTTTTTGTGTTGGGTTTATGAGCTTCGAATCATTCCTAGTTGGTAATTGGTTTTCCTGTTGTCTCAATTCAGTGTAGAAATGTAAAAGCAAACCAGAAAATGAACAACAATATTTGACCTCAAGGTTTAGAACGCCGATTGTCGCCTGACCAGCGACAGCGCCAGAGCATGTTAGACAGAAATAAGAAACAGGGCCACAATGGAGAAAAATCTTTGCAATTAAATTATTTGATAGTCAGGCGCACGAAAGATGTTGGTCGTAGGATAGATTTGGTTTATTTATACACGGTTTTCTTGTAAATTATTTGATAATCAGGGGTATTTTTGTAACTTCGCATGTCGGGTAAGTGAGGGATTGCGCAATCCGCCCATATTTGAACGGACAAAAATTGAGGCGAAAACACTGAGTTATCTCGAGCATCCATCGGACCCTGAGATAACAAATGTGTGTGCACAACACCAGGCAATGTCAGATAGCCCTCGGTTATCCGACATAATCCTCTCAAAAACCTGCTACCAAATGCAGTCTCAGGGGTTAGAGGAGCACCTAGGTATGTTAGGGGGAATGTACCTTGATGGAAGCCAGTGATCCTCTTGATTCGGTTCACCCCTTGATGAATAAAACGCCGACTTTGCCTTGCATATTTTCTGGCCAGACCAATTGCAGTATTGATCAAGAATCCATGACACAGCTTTGATGGATTTTGCATCTCCTTTTGAGAAAATCAGCAGGTCGTCCGCATACATCAAATGTGTGATGACCGGGGCACCTATTGGGTGATGAAAACACCCAAACTCTCCTGAGTTATGTCCCTTGATAAGCATCCTCGATAGCACATCCTGCACCAAAATAAAAAGGTAAGGCGAGATGAGGTCCCCTTGGTGCAACCCCTTCTTTGCCTCAAAGAAACCAAGAGATACTCCTTGCATTGCCACCGAGAACCACTGGCCTTTCACACACTTGAGGATCAAAGAGATAACCTCTGCTGAAAAACCTTTCCCCTCTAGAACATCTTCTATGAAAGTCCAGCTCGCATTATCATAAGGTTTGGCCATGTCCAACTTCATCATTGTGTTGCCTCCATATCTCTTCTTATGAATACAATGGATCAGCTCTTGCGTGAGGGTGATATTCTCATATATATTTCTGCTTGGCACAAATGCCGCTTGTTCCTCTAATATGAGTCTGGGCATATGACATCTCAGTCTATTAGTTAAGACCTTGGAGATAACTTTGTACACCAATGAACAGAGGCTGACATGCCTGAACTGTTCAACACTCTTTCGACTTTCACTTTGGCTATGAGCGTTAGCATACTAGAATCAAGCATTCTTGGCAAGGGAACACCTTCAAAAAAATCCCTCACCGTCCCTATGAGGTCTGAGCTCGTTATACCCCACTGGGCCAGGCGCACTACTACCTGGAATAGACCAGAGAGCTTCACGCACCTCTTGTACCAAGGGAATCGCCCCTATGTGTGGATTTTCCATTGCAGCCAGCTTTTGATCAAATAGATCATTCAACCAATAGGGTACCCTAGTAATTTTCTCCTGGAAAAGGTCCATAGCAGCCTCATGTATTTGTTCCACTCCCTCTAAGATCCGACTGCCTTGCAACACCATCTTCGCCATTCCTGATCTGTTCTGGTGCATTCTCATTGTTGAGTGGGAAGCTTTGGTGTTCCTGTCTCCTTCTTCAAGCCAAGTTTTCCTAGAAAACTGTTCTAATCGGCTATATTCTCGCTCCTCCCATCCCTGCAAATCTCTCCATGGTTCCATTCACTCCTCTTCTAGCTCTTGCAAAATTGCTCCAGCAGTCTGCCTTCCAGATCATCCAGCTTTGCTTCCAGAAGAGAGATTTGATGGTCCACTCTTCCAAACACTTGCATGTTCCATTGCCTCAAAGCACTTCTTACATGCTTCAGATTGTGCCCGAGAGAGTGTAATCCCATCATGGGACTTCCAGAAGGCAGTTGTCTCTCTTGAGAAAGTTGCTTGATCAGCAACAGGAACCCATCATGGGACTCCCACATGTTCAAGTACTTAAATTACTACATTCCATACTTTGGTTGTGCTGCCTCCATCCTGACTGACTAGCAAGGGTATGTGATCAAAGAATTTCTTGCTTAATAGGCTAGAGTAGTTATGCGCAATCCAGAGGAGGAAATCAGCATTTATCACTACCCTGCCAAGAAGAGCCCAACTTTTGCTAGGTCCAATTCGTCCATTTGAGCATGAAAATTGATGGCCATTCCTCTTCAGATCCACCAAACCACAAGAGCGCAGGCAGTCATTGAACTCAGAATCAGCAAGAGTTTCTGAAAATTGATGGCCATTCCTCCATCCTGACTAGCAAAAGTTTCAACTTGGATTAATGGGAAGAATTAAACGAGAAGCAATGAAGCAATGCCACAATGTTTTTTAATGATAAACTTTAAATTGTATAAAACAATGTGAAGAAACATAGTTGCTAATGGCAATCCTACTGACATTTCAACTCAATCAATTTAACCAAATAAACGGAAAAATAAAGAAAGGATCCCTACAAAGGAAAAGCAGCAAAGAGAAGGGCTATAGAACGCCTCTTCTGCCAATGGGAACTCAAACTAGTTTTTTCGGGGGGTTTAATACCAACAGATGGTGGTATGTATGGGTAACGAGAAAATCTGAAACCTGTACAAGCTTTGTATTATTAGTCTGGAGTTTTCAGGGTATCCTACACGACTCTATTACTTCAAGAACAGTGGAGTGAGTCTCGTGTGAGATCATGTCCAGTGTTCGATGAAATTCCTGCAAAAACAAAAACAAAAACAAAAACAAAAACAAAAACAAAAACAAAAACAAACGTCAATGTTTCAAGATAACTAATTCTATCTTTCGCTTGTATAGAGATCAAGATACTGGTATAGCATCCAGAATGGTGAAACGGTGCAAGTTTTGGGTAGTTTTTTTGTCATGTAATTAAATGAACATTGCTTGAAGTAAAGAAATCGAATTTCCAGGAGTAGCATCAAGGTTTAAGATTTAACTTTAAGAACCATAGAAAGAACAGTATACCACAAATCTCTCTAAAACTGGAACAAGAATTCTCAAGTTGTGATTGGGAAGGCTCTCAGCAATAGACTTCCGTACATTTTTGCTGGTGGAGAGGCAAAAGAAGGGGGGAAGCTTATAGTGAAAATCAATAGAGTTGTAAGAGAATAATAACGAGTAAAATTAGACAACTCTAACCTTTCAGTTGAAAGGAATGCAAGGAGAAGAGCTGAATAAGCTTCTACGATAATCTTCTCAGCCTCTCTCTCTCCTAACAAGGATTCTTCATCCTCCTGCGAGACAAAAGTTGCATTGCTAGAATCATACAAGCAGGAAATATTTACAGGTATCTATCTCGAAATTTCTTCGTACCACAGCAGCAACGGTAAGCATACACTTCAAATAGGCTTTCGGCAAAAAAGTTTTAGTATTTAGCAACATCGCACAACAAATATATAAGACAGCTGATAGACTTCCTCACCAAAGAGAAAGATTTTTCCTCTCCAGTAGCCTCGTTACTGGAGTCTTGATTGGTCAAAAAGATTGAGCAAAGCAGAGAGATCACATCTCTTTGACCCTCCAACAAGTCCAGACCTTCTGGTCCAGGTAATGGAACGGTAGCTTTCGCCAGACGTGATCTGCAAACACGAGAGTACTATGAAGAATATTTTTCAAATTGTGAAGTGCCCAACGCAAATGACTGATTAACAAGAAAAGAGTCTGTCTTCGTGAAGAATAATATACCTGTTTTGAAGATTCTTCTCAACCAAATTCACAAGTGAACCCAAAATAGCAACAAGGAAATCCATTTCTTGATCAGTGAGATGTGTACTGCTCTGTTGGGATCCCCAGGGACTAGATTTAGACCCCAAAGC
>JAOWBN010198019.1:0-15026 GCA_028565015.1 Pinguicula moranensis
AAAGCTGCCAGAGCATATGATTTAGCAGCATTGAAGTACTGGGGAACCACAACCACTACAAATTTCCCAGTGAGTGCAGCTTTTTGTTATCATCTTTTACAGTGTTTGTTGTGTTTACATTACACTATGTATGCAGATGAACAGCTACGAGAGAGAAATCGAAGAAATGAAACACATGACAAGGCAGGAATATGTAGCCTCATTAAGAAGGTAAGGAATGTTAGGCTCTTGTTCAGAAAAAATCATAGTTGTTGCATGACTCGGAAGTTCAACCAGTTCGGAACTGTCGATTCAGCTTCCAGCATGATTAATCATCAATTTTTAACCGAGTTTTGAAACCATCGATTTTTTTTATAAGATTTATCAAACCTCCGAACTGTAACCAAACCGTCAGTTTATTGAGTAACCTTACTCTGCATGTCTGAATTCAATAATGGTTACGTATTTTATCCAGGAAGAGCAGCGGATTTTCTCGTGGAGCTTCGATCTATCGAGGAGTTACTAGGTTAGTTCAAACTTTAGCCCACATGCGTGCACGGTTGGGCTCCACACACAATTACATAGACGTAGCACCAACACCAAGATCTCTCATTTCATAAGAAGGTCAGTGTTCTGGTGAAATAGGGTTTGATTTTTGGAGTAAACCATGACAGGCATCATCAGCATGGAAGATGGCAAGCAAGGATAGGGAGAGTTGCAGGAAACAAGGACCTTTACTTGGGAACTTTCAGTAAGCACCTACCCACTCTAATTCCATGCATATGATTTAACATTCTTCAACCAATAGATGAGACATTTCTGGTTCTTCCGTGTTGCACCTCTGCAGCCACGCAGGAGGAAGCTGCAGAAGCTTATGACATAGCTGCAATTAAATTTCGCGGCCTCAATGCAGTCACTAACTTCGAGATCAACCACTACGACGTGAAGACCATCCTCGAGAGCGCTACCCTGCCGATCGGTGGAGCAGCCAAGCGCCTGAGAGAGACTAAAAACATAGACATGGCTGGAGGTATCTACAGTCATGGCCAGGGGAACTCCGGTCTGCGTCTTGCAGAGGAGCAGATGAATGGCTATGGTGTTAGCTGGTCTGCTATGGCCTTGCAGCAAGTTCAGCCTGTGAATGCGAATGCATACCCTTTTGCGCACCAAAGACTTTGGTGCAAACAAGAGCAGGAATATCTTGAATTTGACAATTCTCACCATCAGCTGCAGCTGGGAAACACGCAGAGCAATTTCTTGCTGCATAATAATCTCACAAGTGGGGAATCTGATGGGAGTGGGGTCAATGGGAGCAGTTTTGGAGTGCCAATGGTGAATGAGAACGAGGTGCATAGTGGGTTTATGGGGAATGATCATCAGGAGCAGAAGGGATTTGGATATGAAGGTATTTTTGGATATCAGCAGGTTAGAAATTTGTACCATCAATCGCAGCAGTCGTCCATGGTGGTTCAGCCCGGGCTCTACGATGACCCAAGCTTGGCATGCAATGAGTGGATTCCAAGTGGTGTGCCAACTCTCGGAGCAAGGGGTCTTTGCCATGAACCTCCAGTGTTTACAGCGTGGAACGATGCGTGAAAGTCCAAGAAACCTACCTGCAAATGCAAAAACATCACTAACTCCAAATGATTGTTTACTTTTCTATCGTCGTTTACCCTGTTGATTTTCTAGGAATCAGAAAACAAGAAAGAAAACTAAAGACACGCGGCCACAGTTCATCAGCAGCCAGTGTAAACTTGACCCGCAGGCTCTGAGTTTTGGAACTCTGGTTCAGTTCGAAAATTGATGGTGTATTCCAGGCTTTGTAATTTTTGTTAACATTATTACTATACAAAGATGGGGGATTCATCTACTTTTTTCTTGATTGGATACTCAATATATACATGCATATATGCATATCCACGGTAAAGTACAATAACTGATAAAAATTAGTTTTCATGCAGAGATAGCATTGCTACTTTCCGCACAAAAGGATGTTAATTCTAGGAATATGTCTGCAGAAGACTTATCATTAAATCATGTAAACTAAAAGAAAAACCTGACGGGGCAAGATGATCTTTGAATCCCAGTTACGTCAGAAAAATAAATCACCAACTAGTAAGTCTCCAGCTGTGAACTTTTTGATGCTGTCCATATAGCATTGAACAGAAGTTGACTTCTGTGATCATACTTAAACCTCTGCCTTGAGATCAAACTTAACTTCACACAAGGAGAGAAGTCGCACGGATGGTGGAGACAACTACCATACTGAGGCAAGTTACAAGATTTGTTGCAATATTGATCTCATAGTGAAAAACGCTTGGTAATCTCATCTCATGACGTACGCTTCCGCCTTCTTTTAATCAACTCAAACAATCATCTTTCACTTTTCTGATCACAAAACCACCCACTGTTTGAAGGCCAATGCTGCTTCTCTCTTTCTCAACTGGGATTCTGTCTCAAATTTTGGTGTTTTTTCCTGAGAGCGCGATACTTATACTTGTCTATGAACATATGACCTTTCTCCATCTTTCCACTACTTCATTTGCTCAAACAAAAAATCCACCTCTAACAAACGTAAAAAGGATGGGATCCAGCAGTTCAAGACCAAACTCCATTCCACTGGACAAAGCAATAGACTTCATCTGACCCCATAGTTCAGCTACCTCGGTATATTTCCCACCTATGGCGGCATATCCAGACAACAGAATGGAAAGTTTGAGCATTGGGAACGTGGCCCAAATTCCTCATCTTCTTCAGATCTTTCTCAGCATCTTGCATTAGCCTCTTCTTGCACAAAAAGTGAATCACATTATTCCATTCATTAACTCCTGAATCCATCATTTGTCCTTTATTTCCTGCAAGAGTTTTGACATTAGACCGCATTCTTTGCTGCGCCTGGGAGCTAACATTGGACCACCTTCCTTGCCGTCTGGATGCTCAAGTAGCTGTACAGAATCTTCAAAACCACCTCTGGGTAGTTTGGCCTCTTTCATTTCCTTGAACAAATTTTCATTTCCTTGAACAAATTCAGGGCACGGTCTGTATCCTTTTCAAGCACCCGAGATTGAATTAATGTGTTATAGGAAGTAGCATCTAGCTGAACACCAGCCTTGCGAGCATCTCGTACTAATGATGTTACTTCACCCATTCGATTTTCATTATAATACGCTTTTAGAAGGGAATTATACAAAGAGGAGCTACTTCTAATGCCAGCCAAGAGCAGCGCATTTCATCGAGAAGATCGTGTGCCTGACCCAACCAGCCAAGGGAAATGCATGCATTAATAATGTTAGCAAGTACTGAACTTTCAACGGATACAGGGGAATCTTCTTTCTCTGTTTTGATAATAAATAAAAAAACTCCACCAATTCCTTCATTTTTCCCGCTTCTAAGAAAGCTTTGACTAGTTTC
Organism: Pinguicula moranensis; assembly: GCA_028565015.1. Lineage (NCBI taxonomy): Eukaryota > Viridiplantae > Streptophyta > Magnoliopsida > Lamiales > Lentibulariaceae > Pinguicula > Pinguicula moranensis. Next base: position 3,391 of record JAOWBN010198019.1, read on the forward strand.
ACGTAACTTTTCTCAGTTGGCCACAGGATACCTCTTTCAGCAGTTATCAACTCAACCTCCCTCTCCAACTTAACAATGGAGGAATCAAGTAATTCTTTTGCCTCAGCTTCTGAGTCTCAAAAACCTTCTATCACGATAGAAATCTTCGTAACATAAAACCATGGCAGAATTTTTAGGGTTTTTTGTATTTCACGTCAGACAAAGTATTCACAGAAGCATCTTGACAAGGTGATATACCAGTTTGTTTTCCAGTTTCAAATACTAAATTTGCCACCCCACGAGAATTCTGAACCTTCTTTGCCTTCCGGAGCATTTCCAAGAACCATGTCGGACGCAGATTCTAGATCCCCAATTTCAAGTGACAAGAAAGTAGGCAGTTGTAAAACTGCCGAAGTTGATTATCAGTTATGTTGTGAACTTCTTCAATATGTCTCCTAAGCTTCTTGAGTTCCTCTCTTCAACCATTTCTTTCACAAATATGAGCCAAGATGATTAATGATGCTGCATCAGGTTTCATATTAATCCGAGGAATCATATCAAGCAGTAGTTCGGCTTTCCTAGCTACGCCAAAGAAAAGGCATCCAGCCAAAGCAATGTTAAAAGCAGCTACATTAGGCTTCATAGCAATTAAAGGTTTATTACACTTCTTCCGGGGATCAACTCTTCCATTTCAAGAACCAACTCAGCTGCTAGATACGCTCCGGATGAACTCTGTGCCATATAAGCATTAATTACCGCCCAAATAGCCACGGGAGGAAAATTTTCCATTTGAATGAGCTTCCTCAAAAGAGTAGATGCAGCCTGCAGGAAGTCAGGAACAGGTTGTCCACATTTAGCAAGGGTCAGAGACAGCGTCTGCTTGTGATCCTCAAGGGCCTTACCAACCAATCCATACGCCTTGTCAAGCCACTGAACATCCGAAGTCTCCGCTAACCCTGTTATCAACTTGCACACAATAGATTTTCTTGCAAACCCTTCTATCCGCATATGCTTTTAATGTAAGTCCCAAGTATCATCGAGTCTGTGCTCATGGAAAGCAATTTCTAACTCTTCATGAAGTTTACCAATGTCCCGAGCTTGAACTAATACCGTCCCAGAGATAGTCGAGAAGTTTTCTAAAAGATGTTTCAGTCTCTGGCAGTACAAACAAGTAAAACAAACTCGTAGCTCCAGCTACTAGACCCATGCGGACATTTGGAAGCGTTACGAAAGCTACGCCAAATGAAATTCGACATCAGTCCATGATTCAGTTTTCTTGCAAGCATCATTCCCCTATGCAAGCTAAACGCAGGTAAATAATCAGAAACCTAAACCATAGGATACATTGAGCAGGATGTTACCTCAAACTCCTTGCTACCATTTTATAACCCTGTACCAATTCATAGAGCAGTACAACTGACACTCTAACCTCCGCAATTTAAATTATAGAACTCTCATCTCATTCAAGCATTTCATCGAACATATCGAGTACGTCACGTGAAAGGCCATCCTAACTGCTCAAATCCAGTTTACAATAACGCCGCACCAGTATGGACCTAGAGAGGGAGGATATAAACAATGAATATCCCTCCGGCAAGCCCAGTACAGTTAGGATCTTGATAACGCGGCCGCAAGGTAATATAGAAACGAACTCAAAGTTTGAAAATTTGTCCAAATCTGAATGTGAGAAAATAATGTTGGAATAGCCGCACCGCACTGTAATTCAATTACCAAGATGTTCCAAAATTGAATGTAATTATCAAATGTTTTTTTGGTAATTATCAAATGTTTTTTTGGTAATTATCAAATATTAAAGGTAAAATAAATCCTGACAATATTGAAATTTATAAGAGAATACCCTTTTTTTTTTTTGACAATTAAATAAGAGAATACCCATTATTTGTTGAAGTCTTGGTTTTCATATATTTTACGTGTATTTAAAAGGATATTCCATAAGGGTCATTGGGTATGGTAGACTAGTACACTGGTGATAATTAGATATAGTGCGCAAGCAAATTGGTTAGGTACCACACTCTCAGAAAAAATGTACAAACGTGTCTAAATCGCTCGCATTAAAACCTATATGCGAGCCAATTTTTTTTACAAAAAAATGCATGTAATATTTGTCCATTTTATAAAACATATCCGTGCCGGGCTTGAAAAATCCAACACGCAAACTGTGTGGGTGGCATGCGGTACTGGATGACCCGCACTTGACTTTATTTTTTAATAAAATTTTATTTAAATTATATTATTATTTTTATTAAATAATCAAAAAATATTTAAAAAAAATGTATAAACGAGTTAGCTGCATTTGCACATAGCCTGGCCCAACATGACACATTATAGGCACGCACGTTTAAAAACACATGCATTTTTTGGCAAACGCATACTTATAAAACGTGCCAACCTGAAGTTTCCAGCTCGTAAACCGTGCAACCTCTAATAATAGCTGGTTTTTGTGAGTTATCATACGCAAATCGTATTTGGTGAACTTCTTTGCATTTATCTAAGTAAATTTATTAGAAATATATGTGTTTGGGCTCTCATTTATCAAACAAAAAATTCATCTTCTGATGACAAAGCTTCATTACTTGGCATTTGAGATATGGATACTGTGCTATGTATTTGTCCCAATGGAACCATATGCATTATACTGCTTCTCTTCCCAGATATCTGTCGCAATAGGAACCATAGTTTTTTGAGTAAGGCAGATTCAGAGAACAGGAAAATAGCATATACTGAAGTCTAAACAGTTACCAAGAGTTCCATGTCTCAGATACCCAAGAAAGATGTTTTACTCAAATCAACCTTGCATTGACATTTTAAACTTATGAAGCGGGGGAAGCATTGATACTTGTACACGACGAACATGAACTCCGATGTAACCATGCCTAGATAAGAGCAGTTGAGAGAGACAAGGATAGAATTAGCAAAGGACCAAGTTTTCTGTATTGCCTCTACTATATATGTTCCTTATAGGAAGAATAATGATTGTGAGGTTTACACATGAATGAGTTATACCTTCAGGCACTGCCAAATGCTGGCCCTCATAAAAAATGAGACTCCCCTGTACTAGAACAGTATTGTCGGTTGAAACAGCAGTTGAAGATGGGGTCAGGTAGCAGCGACCTTGAGAGAGAGGAAATCTGATATCTTCTTGGTGTAGAAATCTGGCTGTATGGTGTTATTGGGACTTTGAAGCGTTTCCAAAGATGTCACTCCTGATGATGAGAATACACAGAGCTTATGCATAGAGTTCAATGATTTATGCTTTCATCTTTGAGTTTTCTTATTCTTGTCACGTCTAAACTATACACTAATACAAGTTATATAGCATGCTTTATTGCTTGAACTAGGAGATGGGTGTGTAGTTTTGAAATAGAAGATGTATACAACTGAAGCATGCTGCAGGTGTTGAGCAAAAATCGCAGAACATTAGATGATATGAAACAGATGAGTTTCAGCGTGAATATCAACTACTTACTTTGTCTCCAAGTATTTACCTGAAAGGACAAGAAGGGTTTTGCAACCACCATTTTGTCCAAAAAGAATATCAGTATCTAATCTGTCACCGACCATACATATCTGGGACTTGGAGATGCTGAATCTGTTTGACTCAGATGAAATGGGTCATGGATATTTAATTGTTAAGAAATAAAGGATTGAACTTTGAAGAAACAATCCATGAATGTTTTTTCAGTTACCAGAACAACTCAGGTTACATGAGCAAAAATATACAGCACAAGGTATAAGAAACTTTATGGAGCTTACTCGTTTGCTAGATAGTCCATCATGAAAGTAGAGGGCTTTCCAACAACGAGTGGCTCTTGCTGAGTGGACCCACGTACTGCACCTACCATAGACCCACCACCTGATTGCAAGGAAAACCAATTATGAGTCTTAGGATCATGTTGAGCTTGAGGCATCTCTCTCATCCCAAAATAGTTGACAATAGTTAGGTTGCCTTCAGCAAATAACGACTCTTGCAATGACTTCATTGCCTCAAAAGTACGGTGACTAGAAATATGGATATACACTGTTAAATTATCGTTGAAACTTCTGAAACATGTAATTACATTATTAGCACAGTGTCTTGTTAGCTATTCTGACAATCAATGGTGCACAAGAGTTTCAAACAATTGATAGATGAGTCAGCACCTGGGCTGACAGCTTACTTCGTCTTTTTCCAGAAACATCACTAAGGGTGGGTGCGAGTGAGAGAGCTTACACACGGACATCAAATCTAGAATAGTCCATGACAAAATTTAGCAAGATAATGATCAGATGGAACTAACCTGCCCATTCTTGAGCATCCGTAAGATGAGTTACAGCATCACGGTTGGTAGCAATGAAAAGGCAACCTGGGTTTTCACGGATGCATAGAGTAGCATACCTTCATAAAGGAAGAAAAGAAATATGAATAAGATACCGTATCTTGGAAAATGTGGTGTATTATTAATTCCAATCTGTACAAAACATCAAGCGCACCTCTATTTAATGCAGTTTATCGTGGAGAATAAAGCTGGAAAGTGTAATAATGTGTAGAGATTTAATCTTGAGCTAATCAAGGAACAACTTAACTTACTGGATCTTGTAATAGTTGAAGTAACGATCAAATCCGACTACCACAGCTCCAACCTGATGATATTATGTAAAGTACAATTGCAATAGAGAAAGTTAGTTCAGTAGCAAATCAATTGGTTATAGAACACGTTTTCAAATGTAAAGTAGTGCTCCTTCGGAAGCTGGATATAGTTCATAATGATAAAAGAATGAAAATTTATACATCTTCTTCATGCTCCATTAAAAAGCCTGGTTTCAATTCAATCTTTTTGTCACCGTCTTCCTGTAAAATGTAAAAAGAATAGATGCATCAAACACTTGAAGAAGTTAGTAAGTTTCATCTGCACATATGCCAGCAACACTATGACTGAAATAGCCAAATTGCTTAAGAGGTTTTCCGATATTATTGAGCAGAGATCAACATTCTAAAGCTATATAAAGTGTTATGTAAGATGGTTAGCCATCTAAGCAAGCACAGAAGATAAGAAGATGAACATGGTTAAGCTAGAAAGCTCAAGATAAACAGTTCCATTGTGATTCAGCGCCATTTATGTTGTTAAGTGTTTAAGTTATGAGCATACCGGGCCACCAAGGTACTGATACCCTGCTAACTCCAGCTCCTTCAAGATGCCTTCCTCACCCACAACATAAACCTTGATGCAGGCCACAACAACAATGAGCTATCAGTTGATCATGTCCCAGTTTTACATACAGTTGCTACAAATTCATTTCAAAAGTTGACTGCAAGATGAAAGCATGACATCTAAATGCTTTGAGATGGAATGAACCCATCCTACAGAGGCTTGAGATGAATGTAATCAAATAATCATGAAATTTTGATCTTGTCACATGACACTGGTTACGTGATCAAGGAAAAGTACCACAATTCACAAGACGACCGTTGAGTGTATTACTTAAAAGTAAATAAATAGACAAATCATATTATTCCAAAAGTTCTGAATGCTGAATTTCAACAGAAAATTCTGAAATAGAAAGCAAACGGAACCTAAGAATCAATCAAACTAAAAAATAACTAATTGCCATGGTAGAACCATTTCCGATAGTTCTTTTGGGGGAACAGGGAAAACTTTTAGAAAAGCATCAAACTTAGTTAATCAGTTTGCGAAGCTGCTTTAAGCTTCATGGACCTTTTTATCTTTAGGGAAACCAATCGACTTCAGGTAAGCAGCCGCCGCAAACGAAGATGCAAAAATTTCCTCCTGAAACACTTGTAGCAATTAGTTGTACAGTATTCAATACAAAGGTAACAGAGCCACAGAAAAAGAGGGACACGATGCCCACCTCGGTGATGTTAAGACCCAGAGTTTCAAACTTCTTTCCGTACTGTTTCCTAGATTTTGTTGAGTTGTTGGTGACAAAAACTAATCTTTTTCCCTGAAAAAGACCGCATTTACATCTAGACATTACCTTACCAAAATTTTCTTGGACAGATCGATCATTTGAATTCATTATTACTATAATCCATGTGTTGAATTCATAATAGCAAGAGAAGGCAATGCATTGCAAAGAAGAAACTTACTAAGAGTCTCAAAGAAGTAGTAAATGCTTACCTTTGACCGAAGCAGGTCAAGAGTTTCTGGAACTCCATCTATAAGTTTGTCTCCCTTCCAGATGACTCCTGGAAAACATTAGCAGGAATATGATTTTTATCTCTGTCACAAATATATAAAGTTCATCATTCCACGATAGCATTACAATAGAGATGGAGAAGATCTTAGTGCATATGAGTTCGTTCAAAAGAGGTGGAAGAGCAATTCGATAACTCTGAAGCATTTGGTAAACTTGTAACATAATGAAATTAAGATTCTGTCCCCATTTTTACCCTTAAATCTATAATCAAATATTGCTGTTAGAACACATAGTATGAAAAAAACATGATCAGCGAATTGGAAGGCCTGTAAGAGATTGCTTGTTCATTCAGAATGACCATTTTGCATCTCGAAAAAAACCCAGACAACTGAGTACCATTTCAACCGCAACTTCAAGGTTGTCGTTCCAATTTCCACAAAAGATCAAAAACTCTATGCATAAATTTACAGCATTAGTTCGAACATTTCCCCAAACAAATGGAGGGCACTCCTAGCATACTCAGGTCCACAAAAGCACGCATTTCAGGAAACACAAGACCGCATGCGACCATCGTTAAAAACACACACCATCGCAGTCAAAAATGAAAGTTTCCACAGAGTCAATGAGCTGATCCGGGTCCTTGAGCTTCTGAGCTGAGGCACGAGGGCTGACAATTGTTGAAGAAGCAGATGCGTCCATTCTTCCAGAGGCACTCTTCTTCCTAGAACTCCATTGAAATACCGAGCTCAGAGAATTGATGAGTGATGGTTTGGCAATGGAAGGTATTTTCTTGGCTAATTGAAGGCGGGTCTGAGGATTCAATAAGGGAGTGGAAGAAATAGAAGATGAAATTACAGTAACAGACAGTTTGCTGGTCATCATACTGCTATGTCTGTGTTCTACTTGTTTCCTTTTTTCAGTTTAGTTGAGTTAGTTGGTCCAAGGGGAGTGTGGGTTAGTTATTGGATGAGGTGGAAATATGTGTGGATGCAAAGGATTTTATCCAGACAATAGAATTAGAATCCTAGGTTAGAATGTTGATTATTGAAAATTGAGGGGAGAGGGCGGGGTGGTTTACTTTACTTTTTGCAATAATTTACCCATTTTTATACCTTCCTTTAGGCTAAAACCACTTAATTTGCACACCAAAAGGTTTTGTTAGCTCTGAGCAGCGGGCGCGGAATTTCTGCGCCCGCCCGCTTCCGCATCTGTCAATTCCGCGTTCGCGCGAAATTCGGTGCGGATGCGGATGAAAAATCGTATTCCGCAAAGTTATCCGGGCGGAATGCATAAAGAATTTTTTTTGCTTTGCGGAATCCGCATCCGCCCGCATACTTTTATATATTTATTTTTATTTAAATAAAAAAATATATGCGGGCGGATTCCGCGGGGTTCTGCATCCACCCGCCCGCAATTTATTTATTTTATTTTTATTTTTTTATTGGCATATTTACTTACGCGGAATCACTGGATTCCACATCCGCCCAGCCCGTGAAATTACGCAAAATCTGCATCTATTCGCCCACGAAATTAGGTGGAATTTGTGGATTCCACATCCGCCCGCGAAATTACGCGGAGCGGGCGGATGCGGAACCGAAAAACCGTTCCGCGTTCCGCCCGCTCCGCTGCCCAGGGCTAGATTTTGTGGTTAAAACATAGTAAATGGCTATATATAATTTCATGAGAATTATCCCTATTTGAGACTTACTATAAGTTGACATTAGGTTAGTCGAAGCACATTGTAGTGAAGCATGAGCCGGATAAGAGTACGGGCGGAGTAGAGATTCTTGATAATGAAAAATGGTACGATAAAAATGAGTCGACGAGTGGAAGCAGGGATTAGGGGTTCATGGTTACTCCAAAATTTAAAAAAAATTATTATATATATAAAATTATTTTTAGAGTTTGGTCCTCCTTATAATATACAAATATTTGTTTCAATGTATAAGTTTCATGTAGATTAGTTTGTAGATTATGTTAATTTTAATGCAAAGGTCAGGGGTTCGATTCGTCTTTGCGCTTACCATTTAGATATTATGCTGCAAATGGTACATGGGCCTGGAATATGTACATAACAGGTTAAATGGGATATGTAAAAAAAACGTTAGTAAACTGAATTTGAACAATTTACTCGTTTTTTGTTAAAAAAATAAAATAATAACAAAATTAAAAATAATAAAAAATAAATAAAAATGGATGCTCTAACATTTAGATAACCACTACATGTATGAAAAAAATCCATAAAACGCACTAGAGTGATCAAACCAGTGACCTCTTAATTCAAGCCACATATTCCACGAATATGTTGGATTATGGTTCATAATCAAATGCATTCACGACTTGCTTCATGAATTGTAAAGATTTCTGCATAGTTGGAGGATTAGCGACTAATGTTAGTTTAACAAAACGCCATGAAATAGTTGTACCTCCACAAGTAAATAAATAACCCGTTTGAGATCTAGCTCTGTATAGATCTGATAAATATTCAACATCAGCATAATCAATTAATACTAGATTAGATATATTGAGATAGTATAAAACCATATCCATTGTTCCTCGAAGATACCCAAAAACTTGCTTGATTGTATTCAAATATATTCTAGTTGGAGAAAAACTATATCTTACTAATAAATTTACTGCAAATGATATATCAGGTCGTTTGTTATTAGCAAGATACATCCGTGCTCTAATTGAACTAAGATATGATACTTTGAAACCAAGAAGTTCTTCACCATCTTCATGATGATGGAATAGATCCTTTTTCACGGCAAGTGATCTCCATCATTGGTGTACTCAATGGATGTGCTTTATCCATATAAAATCTTCTAAGCACATTTGCTAAATAATTAGATTGATGCACAAAAATCCCGTTTGTCAAATGCTCAATTTGAAGACCTAAACACATTTATTTGTCCAAGGTCTTTCATTTCAAATTCTTTCTTCAAGCAAGCTACTGCCTTTGATAACTGTTCAGGAATTCCAATAATATTTAAGTCATCTACATAGACAACAATGATGATAAGTTCTTATCCAAATCTTTTTATAAAAACACATGAATATATTGGATCAATTTTATAGTTTGCCTTTAATATGTATGTGCTCAAACAATTGAATTACATTTATTTCAGTCCATATAGAGATTTATTTAGTTTGATCGAATAAATCTCTCGAAAATTAGAACTTTGTACTTCAGGCACTTTAAACCCTTCAGGGATTTTCATATAGATATTATTTTCTAGTGAACCATAAATAGGCTGTCACTACATTAATCAGTCACATCTCAAGTTTTTCATGAATTGCCAAACTTATCAAATAACGAAATGTGATTGCATCAATTACATGAGAACAAGTCTCTTCGTAATCAATGCCCAGTTTTTGGGTAAAACCCTGCTCGACGAGCTGTGCTCTATATCTTATGACTTCATTTATTTATTTATTTATTTTTTTCACACAAATAACCATTTATATCCGACTGATTTTTAGGGGTGTGCATTCGGAATTCCGAATTCCGAAATAAGGGTAATTTTTGGATTCCGAATTCCGAATTCCGAAAATAATTTCGGATTGGATCAAAATTTTTGAATTTTGGATTAGATCGAAATTCTAAAATTTCCGAATAATTTCCGAATTTCGACTTCCGAATTCCGAATGACACCCCTACTGATTTTTATACCTTTTGGTATAGGGACCACTGGTCTAAAAACATCATGTTTATCTAAATAACTGAGGTATGAAATAATTGCCTTTTTTTTTTTGGCCAATCATGTCTGCGCCTACATTCTTTCATAGATGTAGGTTCAATATAATCGTTTTCTTTCATTATATCGCATGCTATATAATAAACAAAAATATCGTCAATGTTTGTTTCATTTCGATTCTATCTTTTTTCCGTTACGACATGATTTATGAAGATCTCCTCATTTTTAAGTACCTGAATTTCTTCATTTATGTCGTTTGCCTCTTCTGAAGTATTACGGGTCTCTGTGGAAGATTTTATTTTTTCTTTTGAACCAATCTCTATGTTTGCTCATTTTATTTTTCGAGGATTGTTATCTTTGGAACCGATTGATCTTCCACATTTCATGCGTGTTTTAGACTCATTTGCTGCATAAATGTGTCCTTCTGGGACATCAAGTCTAAGTGGAGCATTTACAGCTGATATATGAGACTTGGTTACCTTCTTCAGGTCGGTAAACGCATCTGGCAATTGATTTGCTAAATTTTGCAAATGAATAATCTTTTGTACTTCAAGTTCATATTGTCTAGAATGAGGATCAAAATGTGATAATGAACGTTCATGATAGGATTTTCAACTGTTTATTTTCTCCCCCTAACGTTAAAAAAATTGATTCATCAAAATGACAATCAACAAATCTTGCAGTAAATAAATCTCTAGTTGATGGCTCTAAATATTAATTATTGATGTAGATTTATATCCAACATATATTCTCATCCTCCTCTGATGATCCATCTTTGTGCATTGTGAAGGAGCAATTGGTACATATACTGCACATCCAAATATTCTTAGATGTGAAATTTTTGGTTCTTAACCATAAACCATTTGAACCGGGGAAAATTATTATAACTTGTTGGTCTGATACGAATAAGTGTTGCGGTATGCAAAATTGTATGCCCCCAAGTAGATACAGAAAGTTTAGAATGCATAAGCATTAGCTTTGCAATCAATTATAGGTGCTTAATATATGATTCAACTAAACTATTTTGTGTATGAACATGTGCAATAGGATGTTCAGTAGTTATTGTAGGATCGTGTGGGCCAATTTCAAATGTTTCGAAGATTTTCAACTTCGAATCAACCACGAAATCGATACCCAAAACATGTTAGTTCGTGTAATAAGATGTAAAGGAAAGTCGTACTAACCTTTTTGGCCGGAAACCGGAAGATCCACCGACGATGTTGTCAAACCCGAAACCAAAAACAGTGGAAACCGGAACCAAGAAGTCCCCAAATAGAAGACCTCTACCCGGAGCACTCCCTGATGAAGAGAAGGAGCTGCTAGACTCACTTTCCGGCAAAAAACGGCGACGAGAATCGGTCGAAAATCTCATTTTTTTTTTGTTTGGTCGTTCGCTCGAAGACAATGAAGAACACACGGAAGAGATGAATTGTAATCCTTAACCGACCGAATACTTAAGTGATATATATCACTTATGTTAATTGGGCTTTGAAGCCCATTAACCAACAAAATGATTTAATGCTCTATTCATTTGGGCCCACGGCTCAAATGAAATTTAAATCATTTGAGCTTGAGTTCAACTCGAGCCCAATTGCAAATCATGATTTGGATTTAATCTCATTAAACCTGATTTATTTGCATCCGTGAAATTCGCTAATTATGTCTTACATAATTTATTATTATTTCTTCAATTCACCAGATAGAGCGACCTGATAGGATCCATATTTGAATCGGTACTACCATAAGCGGCATCTAGCAATGCATTATGATCCGATTAAATATAGATAAATCGTGATCCTATAA
>JAOWBN010198040.1:0-15024 GCA_028565015.1 Pinguicula moranensis
ATCATGACCCTTGCGTTGACAATGCTCACACCAAAAATCAGCCTTTGGAGAGTCACGCCGCGGCTGAGCAGCAAAAGTCACGGCATCACTTCACACGTCGCGATGTTTCGCTATAGTTTGCAACTTCTCCTCTTGGATAATCATTGCATAGACTTGCAACAAAGATGGGTTCGGTTCCAGATTAAGAATCTGTGATCGAACAATCCCAAATGTTGCATTATCTAGCCCCATCAGAAACTGATATATCTTCTCGGCATTATCGCGCTTACGCGCCTTCTCTATGACATCACATGGATACCCTGTCGTGGCACACACAAGTAAAGGCTCATATGCGAGCAACTCATCCCACATCGTTTTCAACTTTCCAAAATATAGAGGCACTTCCTCCCCTCGCTGCTTACAGTTTGCAAGACCAACCTTTAGCTCATAAACACGAGTCCCATTGCCAATGGAGAACCTTTCATAAATATTAGCCAATAGTTCAGTCGCAGACTCACGATAGCTAATTGTGGATCGAAGTTTAGGCTCGATCGTATTCAGAATCCAAGAAACCAACAAACTATGGATTGTCAACCAATCGTGGAGATCGGTTGCATCGGTTGGACGCTCAACTGTTCCTTCAACAAACTTTCACTTACGTTGTGCACGCAAAGACACGCGCACGACACGAGCTCATTCATCATAATTGGAGCCTCGAAACACCACTGGTGATGATGTTACCTGGATGATCATTTGGATGAACGGCATACGGACCTCTGACCGACGCAGCGACAATAGCGTCCTTCGTTTTTTTGTCAATGGATTTAAACATCACAGCGTTTCGACAAAAAAAAATTCACCAACACACCAATACACAACCTGTGAGCAAGACACCAACTCACTGCTCATCAACTACACTACAAACTACGCTGTCGAGAGAAAACTCCTTTCCAAAACTCCTCACCACAAATACCAATGCTCCTCACTCATTGTACACAACAATGAGCAATTGAGCACAAATCACCATCAACACAAAACACATTGCAGCACAAGTTCACAAGACAGCCTACACGCAACAGGAAGCACAAACCTCACTCACAATCGCATAGAGGAATTACCACTAACCTTATCTCCGATACCATGTTAGAAAAAGAGAGAAACTTTTGGAAAGAATATTCCTTGCTCTTCACCCTTACGAGATTTCCAGTTTTTACAGTATCTTTCTCTCTGTTGCGCAGCCGTGAAAGCACAACCTAAAAATGGTTCACATTACTAATTACAAAGACTAAACTAACCTTGCTAATTACATTAATTACATATGCCACACTAACATTCCACAATCTTACACCTACGTTCTCCCGCTACGTTCTTTACTTTGCATGTAGATACAAAAAAACATATCTGTGCATATAGTGAAAACCAATAATATTATGAAATTGAATTGAAGAGTAATTCGCTAATAAGATTCATACTCGATTCGATGACGGGTCCGGTGATCTCGACGTCGTCGCCGCCGCGAAATAGAAAATGTTGATTTCTTGATTTTGCAAATCTTTGGCCGCCGATGATGTTCGTCGATAGTTTCTTCGTGCTTTTAACCCTATCGAATTTGTGGTGCGACAACAAGTCAGCAATCGGTATTGCCAACAATCACGTCTAACATGACATGATTAAGCATGTGGAGATTGATCAAGAGCAAGTTGCTGATGGTATGACTAAGGGCCTTAGTTCCCTAGACTTAGTTAGACTATGTGACAAGATGACAATAGTTGATATCGTTCGTCCATATTGAGGGGTGTGTTGGTATTTATTAACAGTAGAAGGACTTTTGTGCTATTAGTGAGAGTTGCCTATATTAGGCTAAGGGCTAATTTGAAATAAACGAGATTTCATTTTGCAAACTGTCTTTCAAGTATAAGTTCAACAATTGATGGGGTTGTACAAGGTCTGAATGCAACTGTTTTTGCTTATGGTTCCACTGGCAGGTATGTGAAAATCTGACAAGCATATTATATTGGCTTGATAAATAGCTATGGGAAAGGTCATTGCTGAGCAGAACTGATATTTAAATTTACTTTAAGCATCAATACTGCTTGATCTATCTGCCAAATAATTTTGCTCAATTTATTGCTGAAAGATGGTGCTCGTGACTGTCACTGGATCTGAAACCAAAATTGGCTCTGTATAGCCCTTTGCAACTCAATTATCTAAGTCAAAAAAATTCTGAATGCAAGGCATTTTATTCTAAAACCATGTTTGCGTTTGGTGCCTTGTATACCTCTGAATATAATCTGAAGCGTGGATTTTACGTGCGAGTGGTTATTTCTATTTATTTTTATTTATTTTTAGATATCAGTTCAAAAGAAAACATTCTTTCTTCTTTCTCTTATCATGCCAAGTTATGTGTCAGTTTCTTAACCTGTACAAAAATGGTAGGAAAGTCTTGCTCAAAGATGTATTCCTGAGAATGAATTCTTGTAACCGTCTTTAAATTTTGAGATTCTCATGTTTGGCACCAATTCTGTTCTGGCAAATACAATGAAAATGCAAGTTTGATATTTTTCTCAAAAGGAATTCACTTGGCTATGATAATCCTATGCCTGCATGGAATGCTTCTTCAGTGGAAAAACATACACCATGGTTGGAACTCAGGATGACCCTGGACTCATGGTTCTGAGTTCAAATGCAGTATTTCATCTAATTGAGAAAAACAATAGTTCGGATAGTTTTGAAGTGACATGTTCCTATCTGGAAGTCTATAATGAGGTTAGTGACCAACTATTTTCCTTGGGGAAATTAACTTCCTAATAGATATGATCTCTAAGTGAATGACTTTTGTTTTGCTGCAGGTCATAGATGATTTACTAGAAAAATCATCGGGCCACTTGGACCTAAGGGAGGATCTAGAACATGGAATAGTTGTTGCTGGACTAAAAAAGATCAAGGTTCTGTCTGTTTTTACATAGAAACTTGTCTGTGTCTGGAAGATAGTACAGAGATTTTGATAGTCATTACTATCTGTTTAGTTCATAATATTTCGTGGAGATATATTTCCTAAACAATGGGAAAACTGCATTGTATTTTCAAGATATTAATGCTGCATATACTCGGATGATTTCACCTAACATCATAGCACCCCATACTCACGTGAATTCAGCTGATAAGATATTTGAACTTCTGAACATGGGGAATAGTATACAAAAAATTGAAAACATGGAGGTAAATGAATCTTCCTCGCTGTAGGTAACTTTTTTTTTTTATCGAATCACCCATATTTTATTCACATGATTCTCTTGAGGTGAGAATCAAAACTTTTACGAAATTGGTGAGTCCAAGCATAAACACTCATACCCAAAATCAGTGACCCTTCTGGTTTCTCCCACGGGTAAACAGTGAATTCTAAATTCTAAATTCTAAATTATATTGCTAAAAACAGTGCCTAATAGAGGGTATTCGTAGCTTATCTAGTCTAAGCATGTGTTGTCTCAGTCTTGGGAGTGTATCCTTGCCCATTGGATAGAGGAGACTCCTGAGGCTCCCTGTTTGGCTAAGTAGCAGCTATATGGTTGCTTCCCTATACTGATGTCGCACATGTAGTCTAATGCCCGTGCATTAAGTCTTGAGAGTTCTCCAGAAATCCCAGAGGTACCATGGAGTGCAAGAATCCGCCCTTATCCAGTTGACTGCAGCTGTGAGTTAGTTTCCAAGATCACGTTATACCATCCTTTGATTTGGCAAAGCCTTAGTCTTTCAGTAGCTGCTTGCAGCTCAGCCCCATTGTTGGTTTCTTGACCCATATGTGCTGAGAAGGCAGCTAGACAGTCTCCCTTATCATCACGAATGATGCCACCTGCTCCTTCAAGTCCTGGATTTCATAAGCAGCTTCCATCCGTGTTAAATTGTTTGATTATTACCTAATCTATGTTATTTGTTAACATATACGTAATAATTATCCTAATCTATGTGATTAAGATACAAATCTGATTTAAAATTATCCTAATATGCTTTATGCTATCAATTAGAAATTATCCTAATTAATGTGATTAAGATACAAGTCTGATTAAGATATGACATTAATTTATGAAAAATTAAATGTTATCAATTATAGTTAGTTGTTTTTTATGTGTTAAATTAATTAATTTAGTATGACACTACAAGCAATTAAATTTTAATTCTTAGTATACATGATTAGGAATTATTTATTCTATTTTCTAAGTGCAATTAAATTTTGTAATTATTAGCATACGTGATTAGGAATTAATTTAAAGATACGTTCTTAATTCCGAGAATATATTACATGAATTAGCATGCTTATATGCTTATGTGTTATTTTTTAGGATTACTTTCTAAATAAAAATAATAATAACGAATAATTATTAACTATATATTAATAATTTAATCTGGTAATCAAAATTACCCTAAATTTTAAAATCAAAAGAAAATCTGCATTAGTTATGCTCGTGAGAGACTGTCTAGGGCTGGTTTGAACAGGGAACTTTGTGACCCCACAAGAAATCTAGGCTGTTCACGAAGAATGACAGCACCGCCTAGTAGGCTGGTCCTCGATTTGGACCTTTAATATGGACCAGCTACCTGGATGCTTGTCGAATTGGTTAAGAACCACATTATGATCAATTTCAGATTTTTTGATTAGATTCGATTTTTTTTAACTATGTGTTTAAAGAAAACTGAATTGTTATACGTTAACTCTATGTGCCAATTTTTTTAGCTAAAAAAATTAAAATGCTCTACAACAACAACTATCACCAAGTTGTTACAATTAACAATTACATGTGCCTATCCGTTTGGTTGTATGTGCTATTCTGTATTTTTTTCATTGAATTTGTTTCAATATGTGAAAGTTAGATTTTCTTAGAAGTTTCTGGTTATGTAGGACGTAATGATGATGAGTCTAGCGAAATTTTGGAACTTATTACATAACAAAAATTTCTAATAAAGAAGTCAATCCGGGCTCAAGAGACAGCTTTGACCCCCGGGTGTGTCCAATGTCCTTTTTAAAATATAGTTGTAAAAATGGCACCCCTAACACGATAGCCGACCTCTCTTCCAGCGATAAGTTAACTGGATTGAACTATGACATATGCTCTAGGAAGATTTAGTATCTCCTGCACGAGAAAGACCTTCTAGAGCATATTACCATGGAAGAACCCGAGCGAATAAGCACAACCTACGATGTATGGAGAAAGAAGGATCTCAATGCATACTATGTTATATTGTACTGCATACATGATGACCTAATTGGCACGTACGATGTGGACCCCATGGCCAAGTCCATTTGGGAATAACTCAAGTTGGCATACAGCCAAACTTCAGCTACAAGGCTCTGTACCTTTCATCTGAATTGGCTGTAGTACAAAATCGATTTGAGTCGACTTGTACTTGAACATCTCCGCTTTATGAGTAGAATGCTAACGAGATTGGAGTTTCTGAGCTTTAACAGGTCAACAATATGATATGTTCACTACCTGACGAAAGGGAAGACTCACGGTGGACCCCTTTCAAAGCTTTGATGTCTGATGACGTGAACATCAAGACTTTTGCTAATATAACCAAACACTTAGAGCTTGAGAATGAACGCTTGCGAGCTTCTGGTTCCTCGGCCAAAATATATGTTGCTCATGGGAGAAACTCTAGGAGAAACAAAAAGTTTGGCAAGAAACAAAAGAAACCTAAGAAGCACGCTCAAAAGAAGAAAAATTACTAAACAAACCAAGGCTAACGTCCCGAAGAACATGGCACGTGTGAAGTGCTATAACCCCAAAGTAAACGTTTGATCCTATGCATTAGTTGTTAACTCCTTTCCTAAATGGATTGTTAATTTAGGAGCGAGCTAGCACATAGTGAATGACAGCATTGAATTTGTTGAGTTTCATTGCTGTGGCACCGAAATGCGAAGAGTTACTATGAGGAATGACAGTGAAGAGGATGTCATCAGTATTGGCACCTACAAACTGCAGCTTCGTAGCGGAAACACACTGTTGTTACACGACATAATCTATGTGCCAGGCGTTCGATCTTGTTTAGTTTTCAGTTATTTCTTCTACAATTGTTTTTTTGTTTAATTTTTGTCCTAGAGGATTAAACATTGAGTATGGTGACAATGTTTTTGGTGACGGCTCTTGCAAACATGGTTTTTGTATTCATAATTTGGATGATATTTATAACAATTTTAATAATTCATCCATTGCCTTAGTTTCCAAAATTTATACAACTTATAGGTTAAAGAGACTTGCTAAGTGTAATCTTTTAAACCCACTTACTAAGGTTAAGTTGGTTGTGTGTGAACCTTGCTTAACTGGCAAGACTAGCAAAAATCCTTCAATAAGGCTTCTCGAGCCTCAAATCCATTAGATTTAATCCATTCTGACATTTGCGGACCCATGAGCATGAAAGCACGCCATGAGATTTCTATTCCATCACCTTCATAGATGACTACTCGCGTCTTGAACACGTGTATCTATTGTCTCATCATCACAAAGTACTTGATGTGTTCAAACGCTACATAGCAGATGTAGAGACCCAGTTGGATCAAAAAGTTAAGATTTTTTTGGACCGACCGTAGTCGCAAAACCTTTCTGATATGTTCAAAGGGTATTGTGATGAAAATGGTATAGTAAGGCAACTTACCATTCCTTATATCCCGCAGCAAAACGGCGTTGCTGAACGTAGGAATCATAGAATGTTTGACATGTTTAGGTCTATGATGGTGCAAGCCAACCTATCTATTCACTTTCTGGGAGATTCGTTGCTCACGACAACAAACATCCCCAATCGAGTATCAAGTAAGAGTGTGCCAACCATTCTATATGAGTTATGGAATGTAAGGAAGCCAATATTGGACCATATGCAACCATGGAGTTCGGCAGGCTATGTGCACAACCCAACTCATCGACATGGTAAACTTGGTCCAAGAGCAACCAAGAGGGTTTTCATTCGTTACCTTGAACATTCAAGAGGATATGTGTTGTTCGGTGAAAACCTGAATGAGGGGCATGACTAAAATAGACAGTCGCAATGTCGACTTTTTAGAGGATCAGTTCCTAACTATCGATGATATAAAATAGGATGTCAGTTGTATAAGTTACAACGTGACCTGCCACTATCTCTTGGTTTGGTGGAGAGTATGTTTCTCTAAACCACCCATAATAGTGCAATCTCACCTATTCAAGGTAGTAACTTGCCAAATGAGGGCCAACATGAAGGAGAGGTAAGTCCTCCCATTTTCATGCTTAACAAGATTGGTTCTCAAAATGAGTGTCAACATGAAAGAGATGTAAGTCCCCAATCTTTCATACCTAGTAATGAGATTAGCTCTCAAAATCTATGCCTTGAAGATATGACTACAAGCTTCATGAACTAGAGTGTTAGTGGGAGCGACCCTTCGAACACCGTCAGTCCCACGAGCCAAGGGTTTAGTGGGAGCAGACCCCCAACCAGGCAAGTAGAAAACCCTGTTATCCGAAAGAGTAAACATGGAAGAATTCCTCGACGATTTTTTCAGATTGAGAAAAATGTATTGTTTTGTGCTCCTTTGGAAATAGAAGAGCCCACCTCTTATCAAAAGGCTATGGACTCACCCGATAGAAAAAATGGCTAAGCACCATGAGGGATGAAATGGAATCGATGCAAACAAACGAGGTTTGAGAACTTGTTGATCTACCACATCGCCGAAAAACGATTGGATGCAAGTGGGTATTAAAGGTTAAGCGAAGTGTGGATGGATCAATCGACAAGTTCAAATCCCGACTCATGACGAAAGGTTTTACCAAAATCGAGGTATAGACTATGAAGAGACATTTTTCTCCTATAATGAGAATTGCCTCTATCCGCCTACTTTTGGCCTTGGTTGCCTATTTGGATCTTGAGCTATTCCAAATGAAAATAAAGGCTGCGATCCTTAATGGAAAACTTGAGGAAGAGATATACATGGATCAACTTATTGTGTTCTTCTGAGTGGGAGAAGAAGACAAAGTATGTCGTCTTAAAAGATCCATATATGATGTTAAACAGCCTTCCAGATTGTAGTATTTCCGATTTCATGAAGCCATTACTTCGTTTGGCTTTACCATGATAGATGAAGACTATTGCGTGTATGTCTTAAAGACAAACGAAGGAATCATGTTTCTCTCCTTATATGTCGATGACATACTATTGGTTGGAAACAACATGAAAACGACCAACGCTACTAAGCAGTGGTAAACTCCGTCTTTGAGATGAATGATATGGGTAAAGCTAGGTATGTCCTAGGTGTGGAGATCTGCAGAAATCATTCTATGAGAATGTTATGCCCAACAAGCATACATATATAAAATTTTAGAACGGTTCAGGATGCAGTACTCCAAACCCGTTGACACCCCTGTTGATAAGGGTCTAACACTAAACCTCGATCAATGCCCGAAAATAAATAAGGAAAAGCTAGAAATGAGCATTGTTCTCTATGCAAGAGCAATAGGAAGTTGTACGCCATGTATGTATATGGCTGGATATTTGCTTCGCGGTTGGGTTGGTGTGCCTTTACCAAAGAAATCCGGGGTCTGCTCATTGGCAAGCAATCAAGAGCATTTTTCGTTACCTTCGTAGTATGGTGGATCTAGTCCTATGCTATAAAGGGTGAGACCTGCATTTGAAGGGATTCATGGATGCTGATTAGGGAGACAATTTGGACGAATCCAAGTCAACTTCTTGATATGCCTTCATCCTTAGTAGAGGAGCGATATCTTGGTGCAGAAAGAAGTAAGACTGCATCATTTTGTCAATCATAGAAGCAAAATATGTCGCATGCAACATAACCAAGCGAGAGGCACTTTGACTCAGAAGCTTTTTACAGTACCTCAATTTGACTCCGAGGCCCGATGATCCTGTAAAGCTTTGTGACAATATTGCAACAATTTAGTTTATTAAGGATCTAAAATTCCATAGAAAGAAATAGCACATCCAGAGAAACTACCACTTTGTTCGAGATACTGTAAAAAAAAGTGGATATAAGTATCAAGTATATTCCTAACGACAATATGATCATTGATCTGATGACCAAATCCATTCCTATAGATGCTTTTAGAGCTCATTTCATGAGTTTAGGATTACATATGGTTTGATCACATCTTGTAAATGATAAGGACATGTTTTTGTAACATTTGATTATGAAATAAAATTGACATTTTTCTTTTCATTGATAATTACTTTAGTTTATACAATCAATTAATAAAGCACAATAAATATTACAGAGCTTTATGATTGGCCCTATCATACGGGTAATCGCCCTTATGCTTGTACAACATGAAGGTTGAGATTGATAAATGTTCCAATCGATCATTTCAGTAGGTCTGAAATGAGAATCTAAGTGAATCAAATGTGAAATATTTGAGTTTTCACACTAAAGCTTTAAATACTAAGTGTATTTATCAAAGGCTACGATCCGCATGGCATAAGTACGTGACATTCCCACCTTAGTGGGAGTCATTCCATGACACACATATCATACTGTGTGTGCAACAGAACGATCGTTGTGAAAATAACAAAAGAATTCCCTGATTGTCATTATGTAATCACAAGAATATATGTTTGTCCACCTAGACTTTGACTTATATCTATGATTTCAAGTTGAGGCTTGATAATGCTACTTTATAATGTCATCCAAGGGATAGGATTTTTATAGTCCAGTGGACCATACTAGGAAAGTAATCGAGTTGATAAAGATTATCATTAGTGTTTAAGGAATAATCTATTTAGCTTCACTATATTTGTCATAGCGATTACATTAAGTATGTAATCAAATATTGAATAGCTTAAAGGAATACGTAGCTATCAGTGGTGCGAAGAGGATTTGGAGTAATATCACTTTAAAAATGTCATGTTAGTTAGATGATAACTTAATATGACACTTCTAGTTACTTTATGGTCACACAACTCATTTATCGTATGAAGCGTTTGGAGATTTTGAAAACTGTATTTTATAATACGGCTTATGTAGCCAAGTGGAAGCTGTTAGAAAAAAATATATTTTTAGTCTAATTGAATTAATTAGGGTAATTATTTATTACTTACCTAATATTGAGAGTCCTTATTTTGGTAGAATTCTACCACCATAAGTAAGGTTGTACTCTAATCTTTCTCTATAAATAGGATGTATTAGACGGCTATTCAATATAAATAATTCTTATTCTCATGTGTTGAGACCTAGAAAGAAATATACAATTTCTCTCCCGAATTACGGAGATTTGAGTACGTGGATTACAAGGAGAGATATAATCAATCGAAAGATTACGGTTCTATCAAGGAGAGATATAATCAATCGAAAGATTACGGTTCTATACGCTTCCGCATTAGAGGTATGAATCTATTGTCGTATTTAGTCTATTCATTAAATCCGTTCGGACAGATCTAAGTGATCTACAACACTCATTTCACACACACAAAAAAAAAATAGAATTCCATGGATGGCATAGGAAACTATAAAACAACACAAACATTCGGACGGAGATATGATGTGAGTTACGGAGAAAATGAACTCAATATTGTAACTATTTCTACCAATTGCAAATTCCAACCAGGGATGGGGGGGCGGTGACCGCTTTGCTTTTAAAAAAATATCAATGTTATTTTGGATGTGTGTTTTCATCCAATTTTTTATTTTTATTTTTGTGTGTTTTTCCATATTCCCTTTAATATGATAGCTGTTTTGAATATTTGGCAGCAAAGAGTAATTCAATGAGGTTTGATGGCTATAATAAATGAATTGTCCGAAATAATAAACAACCTATTACCAAGGGATTGTCTATACAAATTAACATACGCATCGTGATGAGATGAGCGAAGAAACGGTCGAAGGAATAGGGTGGTAAAATGATCCGTGGGATTCGGGTTTAGGGAATGAATCCCCTTTTTTTATGAATTCGGGTTCGGGTATTTTTTTATTATTTTTTTATATTATAATTTTTTGAAATTTTTGGGAAATACCCAAAAATTGATCGGTCTAGATATACGAATTCTTGAATTTTTCAGGGAAATTTGAAATGGGAACAGAGTCAAAAATCTTGTACCATTTTTTATCGGGACGGCTTCGAGTTTTGGCCATATCCGGACCGAATACCCATTTAGCCAGCCCTAAGAAGGAAGAAGAAAAAAAAGCGGCATAAATTAGGAGAATTGATAGATATTTTAATATTTTTTAGATGCGTCAATATAATTGAACCGATCGATTAAGGATAAAAATATAAATTTATCGATATATATATGTTAAAGATAATTTAGAGATTCTCATTCTCTCATTTGTCATGGGCTTGGAGGATAATATGGTATTATAGAGAATTTGCCCAATCACTATATCCCGCAGTGAAAGCTAAATCATGTGATAATGCTCAATCCTATCTCCCACCCTCCCTAATAATTCCCCTACTAAACATAGCCAATTTCTATATCTGTGCCGATTAAAAAGTGATTTTATTATCTCTGCTTATTAGACCCACAAGTATTTTGTAGTCTTTCCTTCTCTCAATCGATAGAATGCGGTATGATTGCCTTTTTCACTTAAGAGATCAAGTAATCATTCTATTTTCCTTCCTTCTCCATGGTGCGCTGCTTAGTTTTTATAGGAGAGAATACCCGATACTTTAGCATCTAGGTGTCGTTTGAATAAAAAAAAAGCACTCCCGTAGGTTGACACGCTATTGGACATGTGATTTGGGCAAGAGCGGAACTAGTGCTAAAAATTAGGGTGGACTAAAATATCTTAAAATGCCTGTATTTCAATATCCCACTGTATAGTTTTCAGGAAAATTTATTGTATGACATGACGATTTCTAGCTATGCTACACATCTTGTGAGAAATATTACATCTACCTTATTTTGTGGCATTACTGATAGCTGGACTCTATAATCTTAGTGCTGCACGAAAAACTTCTGTGAATAACGAAATGGGATCACTCTTGATCTCTGTTTTTGCCCTCCAAGCAATATGCTCATCAGGCCTCACCAAAATAGCTCCTTTGTTAGTCATTCCGCGCGGTGATCCCACCATGATGGTGAACCGGATGAAGTTTTAGCATCGTTTACATCCACAATTTGTCCATGGCGAGAGGGCTGTTTTGCTTCCATCAGAAGCCTTCGTTTGCCGTATGACACAAACCTTTAGTGGAACTTTTAGTTTCTCAGCTACCTTAAAAGCAGATTGAGCCAACTTATAGGATTCTTCGGTCGGTGCAATAATGAGAAGAAACTCTATGTTGTTTCCGGACACCAGGTCATGCGTGGAAAAGTTATTCTGTGAAAACGAAGATGATAGGTGAGATAAACTGTACAAATTTACAAGGAAAAAGGGTGGAAAATATACTGGCTAACCTCACTTGAAAGATGTGATAGTAGTTGAATGCTCATATGAGGTAGTCTTGATCCTGGATTTGAGGAGGGAACATAGTCCCTCTTACGTCCACTAGGTTGATCTTCAGGACTGAGCCGAGAGTGTTGTTTATAGCGCGATGCACTGCAAATGAGTAAAAAAATGTCAAATAAACGAGTGGAAGGAAAAGAAACAGAAGAAGAACTTGTAGATCTACCTAAATTAGCAATAATTGGATCAAGACCAATAGCGGCTGGGACTGCCATTGAAACTACAACATGAAAGAACTCATGAACAATTAAACCTCGAGATTTAGTGATCAATCACTTCTCCTAATCTCCATTAACAAGAGAACATCCATTGCGGGTGCATTAACTCAACCAAATGCCAATTTTAATTCCTAATGAAAAATCAAGAACAAAACCTCAAGCTGAAAGTAACTTAAAATATACCAAATTGAAAAACCTATTATAAGCAAAAGACTCATGTGTCCAAGATCTTAAGCAGATTGAAAAAATACGGCTTCCTATCACACCCAGAGAACACAAAGAACTAAAATCTTATCTATACAACAATTAACAGCACTGCAGAACAAATGAAATTACCCCCCGAAAGAATTGCAGAACAAATGAAAAATCAAACAGAACAGATAGGAAACTACTATGAGCAAAGCGATTCATCTACCCAAGATCTTAAGAAGGCAGGAAAAGGGGGAAAACACAGCTCCCCACCATACAAAAACAAGAGAACACAATATAACCAAACTGCTTTTACCGCTCGACAAGAATATTGCCTTCGGAATTGGCGATCAACACCGCTAGCAGCATTTCCTCTATGTGATTCACAGTCTAAGAAAGAATCAGTGTCAATTATTGATTTTTCAACTTATGGGCAGTAGAGAAAAGCCCATTGACATGCTGGGCTTGGCCAAAAAATGAGCCCGGGCTGGCTTGCATGTAGTTCCGCCCCTAGATTTGGGCTTGAAAAGTGGTATTTGGGCTGGGGATTATTGGTTGGGCCGTTGCATGAAATATTGGGTAGGGTTTGGTTGTACAGTTTCTTGCCATATCACTTGTCTCCGCCCCCAATCAACTTTTCCAGAGGAAAGTCGTTCCGTCTTCCTGTCCTTTGTTGTGTGTTCCATGTCTTGGAGGTGGTGTGTTTCACCATTTAAGTCTCTTTAAATTCCCTGGTTTTATACTGCATTTGGTTAGGGGTGTTTTCTTGTGTTGCTTTTCAATTTTCGAGGCTGGGCATGCAAGGTGTGTTTTGGGTACCTCAGGTTATCTGGTTTCATGTTTTTTCTTTGTTTCTTCAACTTTCTGTTTGTTTGGATGTCCTTTTGCAGGTACTTTTGTTTATCCAAGTGAGTTCTATTCGGTAGCCATGCTTTTACCTATGGATATTTTCAAGTGCCAATCGTTGGTCAGGATCTGGGGCCGGTGGTAGCATTGGGGTGGTCCCTCGTATGTATGGCATAATGAAGGTTGGGTGCACATCGTATCTGGTGAAGCAGAGTATCGTTCCTTGTGGGAGCATTACAAGCAGGAAACACGGAGATGGGTTAGAAGTTTCATAATTGAGTTGGAGAACTGTCCATAAACGTATGACCCACCAAATGGAATTGATGGAGGTAGCCGTCGCCCACCTGCAACATCTGGCTCAACAGATTGGCCCAATAGAGCCGTTGTTGGGTCGTTGTCTGGTAATTATGATAACCCCATAAAATCAGGAATTACCAGGAGCTCCTCCATAAAACTAGGATCTCCTACCATAAAATCAGGGATATGCAAATAGGATAGATTCACACTCTATAAAAGCAGAGAAACAGAAATTGTAAAAATCAATCAGTTGAATAACAATTCCATTCATTCCGGTGCTCAATAGCTTTAACCTGCTCCTTGGATGACGTCAGGCCTTCTAGAAGAATGACGTCGACAAGTTGAGAAGGAGTTGGATCGTTTTCAGTAGCGCCAGACAAGTGGTCGATCTTAGCAAATCTGATGTTTTTCATGACTTGTGTCGACTTCCTTCTTATATATGAGACGCCTGTCGATATGGAGTGTTTTGGAATGTAGAAGGATTTCTTGACCTCATTGGTAATGTTTCAGTCTCTCGGAACATCCATAAGCAAGGTAAGATCACTAAGAGCATCAAGGTTTTGCGTATTGAAGTAGTGATCGAGCACATTGTTTTGGTGATTCTACGTGCGTTTCGGTATGAGTTGAAATGTTTCTTCGCAGGGGGGTTGAGCGGTCCATGGGTAGACCATCCCAGCGTCAATAATCTTATATGCCGAGGCCCTTCTGTTGTTGTTGGCTTCTGGGATAACATCTAAGCCTTCTTCTCTCTACCTTTGAAGTTTGAGATCAGACGTGATGATGCCATTGTTCAGCAAGTGTAGTGCAGAGAGTTTTGCACTCAACAGATTTAAACCAAGCTCGAAGATGTATGGAACTTAAGCCCTGTTTTGCGCAGGCCTTCTACTACTATTATTTCTACTACTTCTTTGTATTTTTAGAAGGGGATTGTGTTTTGCGCAAGTACTTAAAAGATAACTATTTTTAGAATAGAGGTGTCTTGGAGGGTCCGGAATTTTTCGGAACCGTCGTGCCAGAGCCGCTGTCGGAGGCTCGCTGCCGGTCGCCGGAGTGCCGCTTCCAGGCCCCGGACCCCCCTCCCCCATGCTG
>JAOWBN010198051.1:0-15024 GCA_028565015.1 Pinguicula moranensis
AAGTGTCCTACTGTGGAGAGATACATCTTCAAAGCTTGATTTACAAGGTAAGTATAGGGATCACATGAGTTTTAATACTACTAATAAACTTCTGTTTCATGTAGGACCAGATTTGAGGACAAATCCTTTTCAAGAGAGGAAGTATGAAGTGAACCAAGGTATGAGTTACAAGATGATTAGATCTTTAAACGTGGGTGATGAAGATGTTCAAGATGTTCAAAGCCAATGACACATTTGGATGGTAGCATGGCAAAAGCAAAAGAGTCCTAATCCCTTAAGGAGTCCTAACCCCAGAGAGAGTCCTAATTCAACAAGGAGTCTTCTTTCAACAATGAATCCTAATTCAACAAGGAGCCTTGTTCCAATAAGGAATCCTAATCCAACAAGGAGTCTTCTTCCAACAAGGAATTCTAATCCAAGGAGTCTAATTCCAATAAGGAATCCTATTTCAATAAGGAGTCTTAATCCACCAAGGAGTCCTAATCTAACAAGGAATCCTATTTCAATAAGGAGTCCTAATCCACCAAGGAGTCCTAATCTAACAAGGAGTCCTAGACGAGTAAGAAGTCTGAACTTGATTATCCAAGAACCTTGGCCTAGAGGAGATCACGACCCATTTCAGCTTAGTGGGCCTCATGGCCCACCTAAAATTGGCTGACCCATTACCAAAATCCAAGTCATGACCCAAAAAGGTAGCCCAATTGAATAGTGCACATTCTTTGAGGTTTGTGGAGTCCAAGGATTTACAAAAGATGTTAAGGCCCTTCTATAGGCATAGATGTTCAGGCCTTTATATAGGCATAGATAATCCTATAATTTGGCTAAAATTGGTGCAAAAATAATAAGGGAATTTTAATGTAATTAGAAAACTAATTAATACTAGAAATTGGACCGTAAACGTGTCATGGGCTAAGAAGGAAGTTACAACATGATTTTCCTTTTATTGTTGGACACCAAAACGTGTCTTGGAGATTCTTTATGAGTTTTTGTCTTATAATGAAGCTTCTTGAATGAACAAATGAGTGTTGGTTGTGAATGAAACATTTTTCCTAATGTAAGGAGACAAAATTCCTAAATTGTGGGAACTTTTCTTTTTACCACTTTTCTCTTTCCTTCTTCTCTTTCCTCCACATTTTTAGGTCTTTCTCCATGATGGTTTGGGCCATGGACTTCATCTCTTGGTCTAGACATTGAATCTTAATGGTTCGGGTCTTCTCAATTGGGTCGTGGGGCCCATGTGACATTTTTGGGCCATGGGGTCCGAAAATTCAAAATGTCATATTTTTAGCCCACATTTCCTTGAGCTTTCCATTAGGGCCTCCTTGGGTTTTTTATACCTCATCCTTGTTTTAGTCCCATTGGGAATACATGGTGGATCATGTTGTTTGGCGGGCTTCATGGCCTTCTTGAGTACATTTTCACTTTTAATGGACATCATGGACTCGTCCTCTCCATCCTCGGGGTCATGTTTCCCTTGTTTGGGCTTGGGTGCAACTTGGGTTGCATCAGATTGGCACTATTTCCCTCGTACTCTAGGAAAGGTTCCATGGAGGTGTATTGTTTCCCTCGCACACCGTTCGAAATTCCACTGTCTACAACATGAGTTGGCTGTGTAACAACATATTGGACATCGCTCACCATTGGGACAAAATAATCATAGTTGCGTGGCATCCTCCGAGGCTTTGAAGCAAACAATTTCTGATATTTCTTGGAAATGAACCAAGCTTCAGTTTCTAGTGAAGAAATCACAGGATTTTCAACCATAAGAATCATCGGCATATTGTTCTAGAAAGTTACTCCAAAACAAAAGAAATTCTGCAGGATCATTTTGACGTCGTGCACGGTTTGTCTATGATACCAACTATCATTCTTGCAAATTCTGTTACAAAAAAAAATCTTTTTCAGAGAGGCAAGAGAATGAGCCAACTTGATATGTTTTGAACAGAGAAGCCGAGGAAGGTTTCTGCAATCCAATCTGAATTGGCAGAATGAACTCAAACACGAATTCAAGAAGATAAGTCAATTTCAATTCAATAATCTACTACATTCTTCGAGTTTCTCACAGTTACATATAACAACAGTTTGCTTGGACAATGAACCTCATTATTAATGCACTAAACACGCGTGCAATGAATACCACCAAAATATGAAAAGCAACAATAATTTAAAGTAGAGCAAAGGTAGAGTAAAGAGTTGAGTCATTGGTCTTGTAACTGAGCATCTTGAGTTGTGATCTTCAGCAGGCGTGCTCGTGCATTACATCAGCCCCTCCAGGTGACAATGAATTCATCCACAAATTCAGCGACTCCATGTCTGCAATAGCTTCGTCCATGGGAGCCTTGAAAGTTTTGAAGAGCACCAAATCTTTACAACTTTCAGCTTAATCCCACCAACATGTTCTGTCCCCAAGACAAGAACTTTGGAGAAAGATCTTGCCTCTGTTCCAAAAACATAGCCGGTACACAGGAGAATGTTATCTAGTACTTCCTGGAAAACCTCACAGATAAATGAAACAAAAAAATTTGTTGGGACAACCTTGTTACGACCCGATGGATCTTCTACGATGATTAAGGATGGTTTCTTTGTGACTGCAACTGAAGGTGAAGGTGCATCGGATGAAGAGATGGTTACATCATTTTGCGGGTTATGATCTACATCACCCTCGCCCAAATCTCCCGGATACACGTCAAAGATTTGTGGACTATCGTACTCCGTACGCTCCTCTTTAGGGTGAGCAAACGGTAAACAGTAATGGTAAATGGCCTTTACCATTGTTGTACCATTTTTGATGATAATGGTTTTTCATTACCATTACCATACCGGAATACCAAAAAATCATACTAGTACGGTATGGCGGTAAATGGTACAGTAATGATATTTTTATGTTATTGCCATTATTTTATTTTATTTTATTTTGTGCTATTTTTTTAAATGTTTCTAATATGAATTATGATAACTATTTATACACACTTTTTCTTATTCGCTCAAACAACATTAAAGATTATTTAAATTTCATTGCATTATTCTTTTATTTAAAACATATTGACAACATAACATTTGTACTTTTATTTATAATTAATTTTAAAAAACTTGTAACACCATAGTCCATACAAATATGATAAAACATGATCAAACAATAAACATCATAAATAAGTTTAAGTACTAACAATTTAACATTACCACATCAAGTATCAATCAATGAACAAAATAAACACTTGGATATGAGGAACTTGAGATTTCGTATTACTTGAATGCATTACAACACCTCAATTTATAGATTACAAATCACAAACACGTCACTTCACGCATGCTGAAATTTCCTTCTTTGGCTACTCATTGTCTGGCTGTTTTTTCCTCCTTGGCTGCTTGCTTTGTCAAGATTTGTTGCTGCTTTGTCTAGATTTGTTGCTTATTTCAACATTGGCTGCTTGTTTTGACATTTTGTTCAACAGGAAGTATGGGAAGAAAAAGCAGATTATAAGAAAGAAGTGTTTCAACAGAGTCCAATATGAAACAAAAGCCAAAAGACGATGAAGGAAAATCACAATCTCCTATCTAGGAAAATCACAATCTCCTATCTAGGAAAACCATCTCGATGGACACACAATGTTTAAGGCTTCAGATACAACGCTTAAAGAAAAACTATGGTTGCCTACACCAGTGGGAACCTCTTTGCCGCATAATCTAGAAGATTGGAGCAATGATACAGATGAGAATAGGCAAGTAGGAGAGAGTGCTTAAATATCATAGGAAAGAGTTAAGGAAACACAGGCAGATACACATACCGATATACCAAACAGGATTATCGCTCCAACAGAATTAGATGCTAAGAAATCAAGTTATCAAGAGTAGAGTAAAGAAACTAGTGAAATGGCTGACAGAGTTACTACCCAAAGTGAGATTTTGACAAATAGCAACACATAGGAATGGAACCTCCCAAAAATAGCTGAAATACTGAGTAATAAAAGGATGGTCACCTTGCCTTCCATGAAACCTCAAAAGTCACAGCCAGCACAAACTGAAAAAGAGCAAAATAAGGCACTGACAGAACAACAGATGGATGAGAACATAGAGATTATGCAAGTGATAACCACAGACCTGATGGAACTAGTAATAAGCTATCAGAGGTTAGGATCTACATGTCAGAAACAAAATGGAGCAGAAATAGATATGTTATCACTGAACATAGAAGAGACACAACCCTTAAGAAGACATATTACTTGTGGACTAATGTTGCACATCATAAAACCTCAAAAACAAGAGCAAGAATGGAAATACTACATCTATGAGAAAGAAGAAAAAACAGAGAAGCCAAGATGAAAAAATACTGGATGAATGGATAGACATGATATCCAATAACTCCAGTAAAACTGCCAAGGAACAAAACAACAAGGAAAGTGACATCCTGCATCAATGACAGACAATGAGATTGTATCTTCCAATGTACAACACCTGAGAAAGGAAGCCGAAACAATGATGCAAATAGGAAAAACCTTGGGCATTCAACACACACAACATGAGGACATAGTGATTGAACAACTTATGGAAAAAGCACATCAAGGTATCTTAGATGGTGATAAAACAGAAGGATGCAAGGAAAGAAAAAGCTCAAATAGTAAGATGATGCAGCTCATGACTTACAATGTGAGATGGATAGGGGGAAAAGGTAGGAGTAGACAGATCAAGCAATTGTTAAGGAAACACAGCAATGACTTCGTAAGTATCCAAGAAACTAAAGAAGGAAACAATTGACAAGAGACTCTGCTCAAAGCTCTAGTATGATAATGAATTCAACTAGGTGTACAAGAGTTCAGAAGGTTTATCAGGGGGCTTATTCTGCATATGGAATACTAGAAAATTCAGCAAACACGACATTTTTTATGGAGAAGGCTTTGTAAGAGTGACTGGGACGTGGGAAGAGGAAGGTAAATCTGTACGATCCATTATAACCGCAAGGGGAATAGAATCAATGGGATAAAATAATACAATATCAGAGAGGAAAAGAAAGAGATAAATGGTGTGTTATGAGAGACTTTAATGTAGTATTACACAACAATGAAAGAAGAGGCAGATCTAGAGTAAGAAACAATATGGAAATCAACTAATTCAGACAATTCACAGAAGAGATGAAACTACAAGACATGAAGATGGAAAGAAGAAAGTACACCTGGTACTTAAGATCACTAAAAACAATGAGTAGATTAGATAGATTTTTAGTCAATGAGGGATGGTTAGGAAAAAAATAAAAATTGGATTCAGGAGGGACTAGATAAAGATGATTCAGATCACTGCCCGATTAAGCTATCAGCTCCAAACCAGAACCCAGGGCGTAAACCAATGCATGTTTTTGACTGTTGGTTGGAGGATAGTGAATATAAGGAAGTAGTCTCAAAAACTTGGGTAGGAAACAGATGTGAGGGGCACTGCATGATTCAGAGTAAAACAAAAAATAAAGAAAGTTAGAGAAACAATAAAGAACTAGAATGTAGCACAACCAAGAGATTTCCTAGCAAAGAAAAAAGAATTGCAGAACATTATGACAGAAATTGAAATAGCAGCATAATCTATGGAAATTATTGAAGCAAATAGCAAGAGACTAGAGGTGATTAGAATGGAACTATATACAATCTCGGATAAACAGAACAATATTTTGCATCAAAAATCAAAATTGAACTGGATTTAAAAAAAAGGAGATGGGAACACAACTTTCTTTCATTGTAGGGTAAAGAATAACAGACAAAGAAACTCATTACAAGGCATATGGGACAATGGTAATTGGCTTACTGAGGTAGAGCAGGTCAAAGAATGTTTCAGACAATACTTTGATGTAAGATACATAGAAACTTGCAATAACAGACCAAGGCTAGGGAACCTCCAATTTCAGTCACTATCCCAAGTAGCCAAACAGAGTCCTTACCTTTCACAGAAGCAATAAAAATTGTGGCAGTGGAAGAACCTTGGACCGGATGGTCTAAATTTCAAATTCATAAAACACTTCATGTCACTGATGAAGAAGGATATACATGATATGATATAGGAATTCTACAAAGATTGCAAAATACCTAAAGGTGGAAACGCAACACACATTGCCTTGGTGGCTAAGACAAACCCCCCGATCCAAGTGGAAGAGTACATACCTATTACACTCATATAAAGTATGTACAAGATAATAGCTAAGCACAGTGATGTAGGAACTAATCACAAAACATAAAATGGCATTCGTTGGTGGAAGACAAATATTAGGTGGAATGGTTACAGCAAGCGAGGCAATTTATGACATGAAAAAATAAAAGATTAAGGCTCTGATACTTAAACTGGATTTCGAAAAAGTCTTTGATAAGGTAAACTGGAACTACTTACAAGATGTTATGACAAAAATGGAGCTATCTAATTGCTGGATATGGTGGATCAAAGAATGCTTATAATCAACATCTACCTCGGTGCTAATCAATGGAAGTCCAACTAAGGAATTTTACCCACAAAGAGGATTGATACAAGGAGATCCCCTCTCATCCTTCTAGTTTTTGATGGTAGCCGAGTGACTTTCTGTTCTAATCAATAAAGCAATAGATCTATAGTTCTACAAACCAATTGTAGTTGGTCAAGGACAAGTTAGATTATCTCATCTACAGTTTGCAGATGACACAATCCTATTTGGACAAGCAACGAAGGAAAATATCAAAACCATCTAATTTTGAATTGCTTTCAGGGATGAAAATTAATTTAAGCAAAAGCCAATTGATAGGAGTGAACGTTCCAGCAAATACCCTTGAAGAGATAGCTACATACCTTAATTGCAAAATGGGAAGTGTACCCTTCAAATATGTTGGTCTTCCAGTAGGTGCTAATCTTAGGAAATCAGCCACATGGAAACCAGTCTCAGACAAGTGCAACAAAGTATTGAATGCTTGGGAAAAAAAGAATCTATCTCTAGGAGGCAAGATAGTGCTCATCAACTCTGTTCTAACTATCATACTATTTCGGTTATATCCAAGCCCTAGGATCATAATCCAAAACAACATTATCCATTCTTTCTTATAGGGGGGTAGAACTGAGAAAAAGAAAATTTGTTGTGTAGCTTGGCACAAAATATGCTTACCTACAGATAAGGGAGGATTAGGGGATTAAAAATTTGGAAGCTAACAATAAGTTATTACTAGGGAAATGGGGAGACTTATGAGTGAAAAATAGGAGATGTGGAAGGGCATACTAAGAGCTAGATATTGGATCAGAGGGGAATTGAAGATAGGGGATAAGAGGGAAGTGAGAGTATTTGAAGAAAATATAAAAGTGAAGAAGGACATTGGTTTAAAGATAAAATGCAAATATGTGTAGGGGAAGGTTCAAAGGTGAAGTTCTGGATATATAATTGTTACAAAAACACCAATATGGCAAAAAAATTGGAGGTTGGAATCTGGTCTCGAGAATGGGAGTGAAAGAGAGAATTGAATGGAAGAGAGCTGGGGAAATTATCTGAATTAAACTATATTTTATCTGATGTTAATATACAGGTACATAAGAGAGACACCTACAAATGCGGGGAAACAAACCGAAAGCTATACAGGGAAGGATGCCTACAAGAACAGCTGCCCCATACACAGAAGAAGAAACACAAATTCTGCAACTTGGTTGGAAATCTATGGCTCCCCAAAAAGCAGCATTCTGTGCATGGAAACTGCTTTGGAAAAAACTGCCAACAAAGACAAACCTAGAGAAAAGAGTAGTTATCAAAGAAGATAAACCAACATCCTGTGTCATATGTGAAACAAAAGAGGAAACTGAAGATCACCTGGTTAAGGAGTGTCCTCTAAGCAAAACATTATGGCAATTAATAGATACCTGGTTACAACTACATAATCAAGTGATGCATTCCCCAACTATATCACAATTTCAAGAAAGGTGGCCACCAGGTATATCCCTGGAACCTTAGAAAATATTATGGTTATGCTTGATTTGGTTAACATGGAAACAGAGAAGTCAGATTTTCTATAACCAATAAGACAATAGTGCTAATGACATATTCCACAACATTCAACTTACCTGTTGGTTGTGGCTAAAGGCAAAAAGAAGCATCACAACTTCTCATATTCATTAACTGATTGGAAACTCCAACTGATAGTCTACTTAAGAGGCAATATCTAAGGATATTGTGCACCTATGGGATAGAGGTAAGTCAGACAAGTATGATAAATGCATAAGACTGACAAGTTGGCTGACAAATTCTAGTTGCCTGACTTTTGCTAGAAATGAAACACACAAGCACTAAACATGGTATGTAAGCTATCTGAAATAGAGATTGTTTTTGTACAAGATATCACTGGATTGCAGCCAAAATACTTGTAAATAGTCTTGGTGTTTGATCATGAGAAGTGATAAGATGATGATCATGATATTTGAGTTATAAAAGCTTGAATGGAGTCATGCACCAGTTTCGCTACATTCATGGAACTAATATGTTGATGACTAGGGTATTTGTGCTTTATCAAACCTAAATAGAGTCATGTACCAGTTCAAATAACACAAGCAATCATCAATGAATCTAAACTGTAGGGTACCATAGAGTGACTCTTGCACATGTACAATATCTATTCTCTTTCAGAGCATAACCTTGATTAGGTGACTTGAGGAGATTTGATGCAGTAGAAGTCCTTTGGGCACTTCTCAAGGGTAATCTTTATCAACTTCTCTCAACATGTTGGGAGGGGACTAAACTGCCAGCTTGTCTCGAATATCACATAAACATTAAGTGCCTAGTACAAAAATCTACTTGAACAGAACAACAATTGTGAACAAGAAGATTAGAATTCGATCAATACACTTTGATCGAATTTGCTTTACCAATAACCAATCAGGTCTACAAAACTAAACCACTTCAACTCTTGTACGCCTAAAACGTAACACTTTGGATGAGTGTCGTGCTTGATCAAAACACTTTGATAGAGACTAAATTTGCTTTAGCATTAACCAACCGGGTCAACAAAATTGAAGCACTTCAACTCCTGGACATCTCGAACAAACACTTTGGATAAGCGTCGTGCTTGATCAGAACACTTTGATTAAGACTAAATTTTCTTTTGTAATAATCAACTGGGTCAAGAAAATTGAACCACTTTGCTTTAGCAATAACCAATCGGGTTAGCAAAATTGAACCACTTCAACTCTTGGATATCTTGAACAAAATACTTTGGATGAGCACCGTGCATGATCAAAATAACTTGAATTAAGACTATAAACCAAATAGGATCGATAAATCCTATTAGCTACTATTCATGGAAAAGATCAGTACCTATGGAGCTGCTATGATACATCCAACCATTGAGATTGTAGATCACTGAACCACAAACACGCACTCAAAATTTTAGGATAATTGAACCACGAATGAGTGTCGATCGGGTTGTTTGATCGAATATGGCAGCAACAGAAAAATCCTTTAAAATCACTTTGATGAAAAAAATAGAGACAAAAAGAGGGCCATCAATACGAGCAACGAACAATAATGGGACAATAACAACTTTCTTGAATAGGGGCACCTTCGAACAATACTCCTTTTTGTTTTCTTCTTTTTTTGTTGCAAACATTCTTCCATAAATATTGTTGGAGCAAGATATTACATTAACGTCTACCAAGCTTACTACAGGCCTTCAACAAGCCAATGAATATATTATCTTCCCACAAGACAAGGATGGGCAGGACACCCACACAGGCGAGAAATAATGAAAGAAATGACAATAGTTTTTTTTTGAGAATCTATTAACATCTGATACCATTGCGACACCAATCATCATACAAAAAAGAAATACATCCTTCACCGATACTCTATTTTTCCTTGTAGAAATAAGTCAAAACTTGCACCACACATCATTTAAAAATAGAGCATTGTGGATAACCCATTCTGTGACATTATCCTTATCCACTTAGGGCATGTTTTGCGCAGCCTTCTTAAAATTATAATTGGCTTATAAGCATATTTTTTCAAAAAATGAGTGTTTTGCGCAGCCAACCTCCTACTAGTTATTATTTTAAGAAGCAAACCTTCTAAAAAATAAGCACGTCAGTACATGTTTTTTTACCTTCTTAAAAATTAGAATGGCATTTTTGTAATTTTCTCAAACTTACACATGAATTATTGGACATAAATACCCTTTGCCCTAGTCCAACACCGATCGGCCATCTTCATGTGCTCGCCGTTCTTTCTACACTGGAAACAGCTCTGCGCTCCATCTTCTCAGGAAACACGCTATTACCATCAAGATCTTCTTCTCCTCCTCCACGGAACATCCCTCCTAATGTACGGTAAATCCCAAAGTTTGGGGCTTCTCTGAAGTCGACGGTTCAATTGCAGATTTTGAACTTGCGGGAATTTTGGTAAGCCAAGCCGAATTTGTTTTTTTCCCTAAAGTGTTGTTTGAGTAATTGATTCATATCGTGTACTTCTCTGATCCTGCTACAGCAGATTCTTCTTCTGGCGCTTCAAGGTATCCATCCTATTCAGTGATTTTACTCCATACGTTAACGGTAGAGACTAGAAGCACGGACTAAGAGTCCTTCAGATGACATAGATGAGTGCATGGCTTCCCTTCACGCACATCCAGGGAATATGCACGGTAGTCATATCTTGTTTTTTGCCATAGAATTATTCGCTGATCCAATACGACGAAGGTTGTATATGGGAATTCCAACAATGGTTAGAAGAAAAGTTGGCCCAGGATAAAATCACAAACCCGTCCTTATACACCCACTTTGATCCATTTCATTGAATTTAGATCAAATTTCGAAGACATGTTGAACTTTTACACTTGCAGCACTCTTTTTTACATTTGAAGGGTATTGAGTAGACTTTTGCTATATATGATGCACCGATAGATTGCTTGATGAAATCTTGGTAGAATACATTCGGAATTTGGCAATGCTATTTGAGCTTTGTTTTGATGGATTCAAAGTACTTGCTGTTTGAGCTTTGTGTTGATGATTGTATTCCTCATGTGGATGGTATAATCTATGTTGAAAGTATAAAATGCAGTTAGAGATTGCCATGCAGTTAGAGTTGAAGTTTGCAAATTACAACGTGTGTCAACTGGACCATGGCAGAGAAGCCAAACAAGCTGAGGCATTGCGCAAGTATGAGATGTAAGTAAATAGATGAGTTATTTCTTCTGTCATTGTAGAAGGAAAACGATCTGTTTATTACACAACCAAACCAGCACATATACTTATCTTTTGTCTACATCATCCAGTTTGTTAGAGCTGGAGAAACAACTTCTGCCACTCTTTGGTTAATGCGGAACTAATGCACCCATGTGGATGACCGCTCCTGCAATTCTTGATGATGATGATGATGATTTGCTCAGATAAAAAAAAATTGATGAAGATTTGATGGTGTCCATCGACCAATCTCTGTAGTTATGCTCAGTTCATTGTGTAGTTTGTAGATGGTCAGGCTACTTTGATGGCTTGTGGCTATGCAACTACTGTAATGAGGATCGCAACATAATAGCATCTATTTTGCGAGTTTTCTATAAAATCGTGCATACAGGCACAAATATTGATGCCGGATAGGATAACGATTATTCGGTGGGCTAGGTAAATAAGAAGAATGATAGAAATTGTTCGAAAATAATAGAAAATAGTAAAAAAATAACCAAAATTAATTATTAGGAAAGAAAAATATTAGAATTTGACGTCGAAAATGTGGATCACATGCACGCCAAAAAGGTATTTTCGAATTAGGGTCTTATGTGCAACTTTGATAAGAATAACAAAATTTATGATCAAAATACTAAAGTATATCCCAATAAAAAAAAATGTCACATTATTTTCAAATTTTGCACCGATCTGCCATTTCATAGTATTTCAGTATCATCAAGATAGTATCTAACAACTCAGTATCATCATCGGTTTCGGGTCCTCCTGCATCATATATTTACGTATAGGCAGAGTTGATGATTTTAACTAACTTGGAGCGTGGGCGTAGAGCCTGGCCAAATCTATATTTTGTTGAGACATTTTAGTCTATTATGACATCTCCAAGTAGGGAGGGGGGTTCGATATTTCAACTCCAAGTTGGGTCGTTCATTCATTCATAAACTCTCTTACTAATTGTCTATTAATGATGCATAATCACACATAAGTCAGACAGGAGGCCCTCGAAAATTGAACGAAAGGAAATGTATTTTGCAGAAAGTGTAACCTAATCATGTTTTTTTGGGAAATTATAACCTAATAAAGTTAATATTATGATACTTACATGGAGGGGTGGGGATGGGGGATGTTAATATTGTGACATGCAAATAAAATTAATTCAATAAAGTTCATTCGACTTTGCGTATGTTTGACGGGTCTCTACCATTCAACGACTACAACAAACAAAAACGTATCTAGTATATTTTCAACTTAATTAAGGTCTGGGAATACGCAGTCTTACCTTGTAACTATACAAAGAGAATATTTTCGTTGCGACTCAATATACATTGTGTCATTTGATATATTGAGTTCCAACAACTTCACTAATAATAGAAACATTGAAAATTTAATAGGGTCATTTTGATGTAATCTATCATTCAACTAAACCTATGTAATCCTCTTTAACCTGTTCAATAACTCATTTGTAACCTCATCCACAAGTTGGAAATGTTTTATATTCTTGGCACCCTAATCTAACAAGCAATACACCATAGCATTTTTCAAAACATCATCATCATGCACACTCCACCTTAATTTTAATCCCAAAATGTGTAAAATGTTTTGTTTTGGTTGGTTAGGAGACACCACATGGTATCCTAACCCTTATGTTAGATTGTTAGGAGACGACACGTTCTATATATATATATATATAGCTTTCGCCCAACTGTTTAGAAGGTTAGTTAGGACATTATGAGCACGTGTGGCATGTTAAATGTAACTTATTAGTTCAAGGTTATCATCTTCAACTTTCAAAATATCAAAAGAGATGATGAGAAAGAAAATGAATGCATATAAAAAAAATTGATTGTCGAATACAATATCAAATTCGGTTTTGTCTAATACAATATCAAATAGGGGTGGCCAAAAGGACAAATTTTTCAATTCACTATGGTATGATTGTGCACCACTAAAGATTACAACATTCAATTGGAGGCTCCTACAGGATAGAATACCTACCCTATACAACTTGCGGATCATGAACATCATTCATGCAACAATTTCGAATATTACCTGTAAATTGTGCCAGACTCACACGGAGACAACACCACATATGTTCACATCCTACCCTTGGTCTATCAACTTTTGGATGTTGTTGTACGGCAGGTTGGACACGCCATTTGTGATACACACTGACCCATGTATCAACTATACTGGTCATATGCAACTTGTGAGAAAGAAACAACACAGGAAAACATGGAGAATGCTCTGGCAGGTTGCCAATTAAAAAATCCGGTTGCATAGGAATGCCGTCATCTTTCGATCCGAAAGCAAAACACCAAATGAGTCACTCGAGGAGCTACAGATAACTGCATGGGAAATTATGAAGATCAAGAAATCCAATATTGTCTACACGCTAGTAGATTGGATTCGGTGCCCACTTATTGTAATGAGTTAAACAGAGAAACTACTGCCTGTAATAAAAAAAATTCTTACCTAAAAAAAAGTAGGGGTGGCCAAATGGTCCCCGAATTTTTGATTATCTTAAATAAGTCGGGTAATCAGGAATCGGATGGGTTCGGGTTTAGGTACTAGGGAAATGGGTATAATCCTTTTTACTCTATTTTATTTAATTTTTAATTTTACGCTTAATTTTTTGGGATTTTCGGGAATTACCCGAAAATTGATCTGTCCTCAAACCCGAATTTTTGAAATTTTTGGGGATGCGGTTATTCGGGACGGGAACAAAATCAAAATTCTGGTCCAATCTGGGTATTAGTCATATCCGGACTGATTACCCATTTGGCGAACCCTAATATCAAGATTGGATTAAACACAGAATTTGGACCTTGAATGAGCATTGAGCTTGTGAGAGAGATTATGAATCATGATCATTAAATTTCAGCATTATTGATCACTATTCATCAAACTTTAACAACATGCATGCAAAATGACAGAATTAACATAAATTGACAAACAGTTTGCATAGGATTGGAGTCACTTAAACAACATCAGTGACACCAAGACAACACACGAATACAAAGCACAAGAGATTTATAGATTGAAAAACATGTGGACATACTATATAATCAATGTCTTTTCTCCTTTGTTTTATTGCAATAGTTTTTTGTTTGATTTGGTTTTACTGTTGGAGAATTCTTCTTATAATTTCTTCATGATCCATGCCATTGATTTCTCCAGAGGGAAGAAGTTGAGAGAGCCTGACACTCAGATCATCCAACTCCTTGTGCAATTGCTTGATGTAATTGCAGGTATCTGTTAAAATCTTGGAAGCTGGAGCCTAGACATAACAACACAACAAGAAAAAAAAAAATTTGTAGTTACAAGTTAGAAATTCCATACATAGACAATGGGGGGGCTACCCCCGAGAGACATGTAGATCCTCCAGTTTATATGTATGTATCTCTCTCCTTGTGTTGCATATGTATAACAAAAAATTGAGATCATCTTTCACCTTTATTCTTGTCTCATGCCATGCATGTATGCATGCAATTTTGCAAAAACTTTGTTACTGTTGCATAATTATTCCCTTATTAATGAAGTGGGAAAAATATGTTATTCCACATTAGTATACGTGTCTCTTTACAATGGTAAGCTTGCATACATCTAACCTCCAAAATCCTAACTTAGTTGAAAATATACTGAGTATGTTTTGTTATTGTTGTTGTACGTAAATATACTAGGGTGTATATTAGTATTAGACACACAAGTCATATTAGTACAAGTATAAGAATCGAGCCTGGTGCTCAAATTTTAGAGTAACCTCGGAAAGAATGAATCCTCGAAGAAACAATTCCTGCATGATTCGAAACCCTTACCCTCGAATTACACCTTGAGCTTGCATCAGGCAGCAGTGTTTGGAGTTTGAAGATGAGCTCATTAATC
>JAOWBN010198062.1:0-15023 GCA_028565015.1 Pinguicula moranensis
GCATTTCTGTCACGCTTGCGCTTGCGCAAGCGTGTCTGACTGAACTGAAGATTATTCAGTTCTGCCGCCTCAATGAAAATGCTCATCAAACGAAGAACAACAGTCGCGAAACACAGGAAATAGCATCCTAGTTGCATAGTTTCAGTCATCGTGAATGTAGCTGCACATTTTGGTTACGCAGGCAACAATAAATACGGATCAGAAAAAACATAAGCACGCTGAATACAACACAGGCATTTGATACCACGGATTAAAGTACACAACAAACTGAAAACTCCGCACATAACCAACAGTTCCACTACGCAGTAAACCCATATACAGTAGGACGTTCAGAAAAATTAGCAAAGTTAGGTATCAGACTTCCACATTACCCGCAGGAAAATTACATACTTCGGTGCAAACATAACAAATGGAACGAGGAGATGAAAGGAGAATTCACCCGGTACGAGGAGCCCACTGTTAATCGTCGCGCACTGACCCGAGGACGTCGAACCTGCAGAAAAATCCAAGGTTAAGCGGACACAGACGATGAGGACAAGGTACGCCGTAATCGAAACCTACCTGAAG
Source organism: Pinguicula moranensis (assembly GCA_028565015.1). NCBI lineage: Eukaryota > Viridiplantae > Streptophyta > Magnoliopsida > Lamiales > Lentibulariaceae > Pinguicula > Pinguicula moranensis. The sequence continues at coordinate 568 of JAOWBN010198062.1, forward strand.
AGGCGAAGCTGGTTTCGAAATCTTAGGCTGCGCGAATCCGGAGTTGGAGAAGGCCGCGACTAGGGTTGGTGATTCGAATGGTTGAATTTGGGGAAATCTTAGCCTCTGCGCGGATCCGGAGTTGGAGAAGGCAAATACTAGGGTTCGTGATTCGAAATCTAGAATTTGGGGGAAATTTAGGCCAGGCGGATACAGTGATTTGGATTATATACGTGACAAAATTGTAATATCGTGGAATTGCGAGGGTAAAGTGGTCATTCACTATGCCAAAAATTACAACGGTCGAAGGAGGTTTGGCCGAACCCTCGAAAATTGTAGGGTTTAAAACGCTGCCGCGGACCGGATTAAACCCTGCCCGACAAGTAAACCCCCGGGCAGGGTAGAAAAATAGCGGGGCACCAAACGGGGGTCAACTAAGGTTAAAGTCGGTTTACTTCTCCAAAACCGCAATAAACCCTCCGTCAACCGTCTACCAAACGGACCCATCGGGATTTCGCCGAAGATGAAATTTTGGCTCACTACTAAAAAACGCTGGTACGAATGGGCCAACAACAGGAAGCCACAAGCGTTCATTTTCCCCCACAAAGGTTTCACTTTCTTCCCTGCTGAGAGAGGCCATGGAGAAGAATTGAGGTTATAAAATGCTTCAAGAAGTGCTTTTGGGTGAAGCTTTAATGGTCACAGCATCAAAAGTTACAGATAGATGTTAATATAAACACCCTAAAGAGAGATTGGCTTCACATGAAAGAAAACACAAAAAATTAAAGGAAAAAAAAGGGACTATTGATCAAGTACAGAAATGGGTTTAGGGTTTATTTTCTCTAATTTTTTTTGTGTTGAAATTGCTAGGTCTAGCTTGCTGGGGAAGGCGAAGAAGGAAATGGAGAAATGGCGGTGGAGTTGATTACACAGGACTGGCTAATTGGCTGCAGAGGGTTAGGAGGAGAATGGCTATTTTCACTGTAGGGCCTTTTGGTAATTACACACTAAACCCTGAAATGTCAGTATAACCTGATTGTGCAGGATAGATACCAAGGTGAATTCGGATGGAGCGTTATCCAGCTAGACTACCAAACGGAGGATATAACAGTTTACACCCCAGTAGTCCCCATGTTATCCGCGAACCCAGATTGCATCAATTCGAGTAGCAAATGGACCCTAAGAGATTCCTAAGGTTGGCTCGGGAACATGCGATGGATGTGCACTCAAAGGTTGTAATTTTGGCTTGGCTGAGGTTTGAAAGGAGGGAGGATGAGTTGTTCGGTGTGTCAGATATGGATTGTGGTGGGTAGACCATAGAATGCCCAAAGTTTTCATATTTGCCTGGCTATAATCCAAAGTCTACAAATTATCCAAGTTCATGTCCTCAGAATGTGAACAGGGATGTCGATATAGACTCAGAAGCAGAAAGTGGTCAAGAATGCTCCACTTCAATATGTCAGGGTGATGATGATGTGGAGGAGGATTAGGACATGTGGTTTTGCATTGGGGAAGAGGAGGTTAAATGCAATCAGCACAATTGCATCGCTTTCAAGGCCATTCAAGGCAATGTTATGTGGTAGCTTCATGGAATCACATCTGGAGAGAGTATATTTCGTTCAAAATGGAACTTCAGTAGTGTCCATGAGAACTGCAGAGGCATTCAGCAGGACAAAAATTCTGCATTCTTGTCTTGGAACTCTTGGTTTTGGCTAACAGGTTTTGCTGTGATGAGATGAAATTTTCTCGTGATGTATATTAGCATCTCTAGTTGATAATATGGATATTGCTATGTTGCTTATTGAATATGGATTAGAGGAGACTGCATAGGTCATCATGAGATAAATCTCAAGTTCAATGCACAATCCAAATGTGATCAGATTCTTCTGCAGTTCAGAAGTGAGTCAATGATTAGCACAAGTATGACATGCTTCATTTTTGTTATACAGTTTCTTGAGTTAGGTGGCAATCGAAGAAGACATGGAATTGAAGCAAATATGTTGTTGGAAAGGATGGGAGACTGTGTTGATGCAAGTTGGCAGAAGCAGCTTGCATTTCATCAGCTAGGTTGTGTCATGCTTGAAAGGAAAGAATACAAGGATGCAAAAAAGTGGTTTGGGGCAGTTGTAGAGGCCGGCCATGCTTATTCCTTGGCTGGTGTCGCGAGAGCAAAGTACAAGCGTGGTCATAAGTACGAAGGATACAGATTAATGGACTCCTTTATTTTTTACCATACGCCGTCAGGATGAATATTCAATATCTTATATGATACTGGTATCGCAGAGCAGCACTGGCAAAAGAAGGAGAAAAGTGCTTTGAATATTAAGCATACTAGAGCTCACCAAGGTCTAGCGCGTGTATACCATTTAAAAAATCAACCTAAACCTGCATATGATGAGATGACAAAGTTCATCAAAAAGGTCAGATACAATGCATCAACCTACGAGAAACATTCTGAATATTGTGAAGGAGTGAGGAGGTTTATAGAAACCATGGAGGCCTAGGAATTTTCAAAAAGAAAGCCATGGAATTCGTTGTTGAAAGCTTAATGTTTACATCTTTTCCAATGTTCATATAGACAGAATTTTCTACTCTACAATGTTAGGAATTTTGGCAAATCTTCTAATCTTGGATTACTTCACTGACTTTTCTTGCAGGGAGGAACATGGCCATTTTGGTGCATGTCTGGGGTGGCGCCCCTTGGGTGATGTTCTTCGTTGGTCTTCTCCAAATCTTTTCAAATATATTGTTTGTCTTATGTGTCTCTTGGTCAACACTGCAAGCTGAACGTGGGAGTGAATACCACTTGAAACTTGGATCGAAAGAACAATGAATAAAAAAACATATCGCAACAATTGGAAAAGCAAAAGAATAAATTAATGAGACAGGGAGAAAGATGAAAGGAGATGGTGGTGAAATCAGGAGAGAGAAAGGGAATGGAGAAGAAAAAAGGAAAGTAAGAGAGGCCTCATGATGCCATCGAGAAGCGGTATAGGCTAATTGAGAAGGGAACTAATTAAATAACTAAAATGAAGAAGAAAAAAAATAATGACCTCTCCGTCGGTACTAACCGGTGAGGGAACTAACTAAATAACTATGTTTTTCTATCGAAGATAAATAAGGCCCAAATTGTAGTGATGGCCCAATAGTAGAAATAGGCCTAGCGGAATAAAGTCCAGAAAAATAACCCAAGGGAGCAGGCCCACCAACTGACCCAAAGTGCAACAAAATGAAATCCAATAATCCAAAGGACCAGGACCAGTCGAGAAATGCAACCCATGAGCCAAATTCGGCCCAACTAAGAAAATTCCCAAGTTCATGTGACAAACCAGTCCAATGAATTTTTTCTTGAGTCTCCTCGGCTCCTTTCCCACTATTCTTGCGTTCGCACGCTTCCTTCTAGAGTACAGAGACACTTAATTAACTCTTAGAAGGTGCAATGGCGGTATCTCTGGCTAGAGAATTTATGCTCGCGGTGGCGATACAGGTGAATTTTGCTCTCATCGGAAGCTCGGTGGTGCAGAAGCAGGATTGGCTCTAGATTCGAGCGACGGGGGAGCTGGGCACCAGATCTGGGCGATGGGAGAACTGGATGACTGGGGAGAGTGGCGCTGAGGTTAAAAAGATACGCGGTTTCTAACCCCAGTTGGGCGGTGGAAGAGCCAAGAAACAAATCACTCGTGGCCAAAATTGTTACCGAAAACATGCATAGGATGGATGAATTGTTTGTACCTTCACCGCAGGGGAATCACCTTCATATTTTCTTTCTTTTTTTTCTAAGCCGCTAGAAAACCATTCAATTTTATCTCGTGTAGACCGAAGAAAAAATGCAGTATGTTGCACGAAAGCACGACTTTGGCTACGGTGGAAGCAACGTCTTTGATCTCTAGGTAAAATATGCTCACAGGCAAAGAAGTGTAAAAGATGCAAAGAGATGGCTAAATTGTTGAAGGAAGATATGGCCAAGAACCAGGTGGATCTTCAATAATCTACGTCTCTCTATTTCTCCTATAAATAGATACACGTGTATACAAGATATTACAATGCAACTACTTTGATACAATCCATAAATGCACGTATGAATATAGGAGGAAGTGTGAACCACTTTGATACATTCCATAAATGCAAGCGTGAAGCATGATGATTGTCAGAGGAATTAATTTATGTGGGGTCAATGTCATCTTGTTGATCCTTATCTTTAACATTCCCCCTCAAGCGAATAGGAGGAGTATTGACCAAGAGCTTGGAGCGAAGAAGGTGAAAACGAGTTGTCCCGAGACCCTTTGTGAACACATCAGTAATTTGATCATGTGTACTTAGATGACAAATAGCAAGGTCCTTGTTGAGTACCTTTTCACGAATAAAGTGATAATCGACTTCGATATGCTTTGTGCGAGCATGAAACACGGGATTTGAGGCCAAAGCAAGAGCACCAATGTTATCACACCATAAAACTGGACAGTCATGAAGGGGAATCTAAAAGTCACGAAAAAGCATGCGAAGCCAATATAATTCAACCGTGGTAGTAGACATAGCACGATATTCAGCCTCAATGCTAGACCTAGAAACCACATTTTGCTTCTTTACTGACCAGGAGATTAAACAAGAACCAAGAAAAATACCAAATCCAGTAGTGGAGCGTCTGTCCACAGGATCACCAACCCAGTCAGAGTCACAAAAAGCCTGAAGTTGTAATGTTTCAGGGGTGTACCATAGTTCAAGTTCAGGTGAGCCTTTGAGATACCGTAGAACTCATTTTGCTGTCCCCCAATGAGCCATGGACGGGTTATGCATTTACTAACACAGTTGATTAACGGAAAAGGCAATATCTGTACGGGTTAAGGTACAATATTGTAGGGCACCAACTGTCTGACGATGTAGGATAACATCCTCAAGACCAAGAAGGGTGGAATCAGTAGAGAAACCCCCAAAGCTGCACGACGAAGGTGAAGGCTTAGCACCAGTCATCTTGGCTCGATCGAGAACATCATAAATGTATTTAGTCTGCCGAAGGTGAAGACCAAATTTAGTCTGAATAGCCTCAATACCTAGAAAATAGCCATTATCACCTAAGTCGCGAATGCAAAGGCAGTTTGTAGATCAGCGAGGAGAGAAGTGATCGCAGAAGGCGAGGATCCAGTAACAAGTATATCATCGACATAGATCAGTAAGTAAAGGCTCACATCGATGGGGTGCAAAGTGAAGAGAGATGAGCCATTTGCCGATCAGATAAAACCAAGGTCCACAAGTGTACTGGATAGCCGAACATACCAGGCACGAGGTGCTTGCTTAAGACCATATAGAGCCTTCCGCAAAGAGCATACATGATCAGGAAATTTAGGAGAACGAAATCCCGGGGGTTGCTCCATGTAAACAACCTCCTCAAGATCACCATTGAGGAAGGCATTTGAGACATCAAGTTGACGCACACTCCAACTAAATTGAACAGACAAGGTAAGGAATAAATGAATAGTAGCCATTTTTACAACAGGGCAAAATTTTTTAGAGAAGTCAAGACCATATTCTTGCTCAAACCCCTTAGCGACTAATCGAGCCTTATACCTATCAATAGAGCCATCAGATTTTTGCTTGACCTTGTAAACCCACTTACATCTAATAACATGTTGAGATGGTGAGCGAGGACAAAGAACCCAAGTATGATTGTCAACCAATGCTTGGAACTCCGCCTGCATAGCATAAACCCATTCCGTGGAAGAGGCAGCCAGTAGGTAAGATGCAGGTTCGCGAGATACTTGAACACTGAGAAGAGCCAAAAAAGGATGCTAAGTAGCAGAGTATAAATGATAGTCAGAGAACTGTCGTGGACGCAAGGAACCTGTTTTTGATTGTGTAATAATGGAGGAAGTGGACAGGAGATAAGGTAAAGCAGGACCAAGGTAAGTAACGGTATCAAGCACGGGAAATGGAATTGAGTCCAGAGAGTGATTGTAAGAAGGCCCTGGATCCTGCCTTTGCAATGAAGAATGAGTACCCGATGAGGTTCGTGATGTAAGGGCCGGAGTGGGATCAACTGAGGCTAATATGAGACCTCCAGAATCAGTATCTGGGGTGCTATTCGAGGAATGCGGTGAGGAAGCAGCCATCGGGCGGCTAACTGTATGTGGACGAACTGAGTGGCTGGCAGACGAATCGAGTGATGGAGAGTAATCGTGCACGCCCAAAGGCTGCCCTAAGGAGTTAGAAGCACAAGTATGTAATGGAAAAAATGGACTGGGAATAGAAATGGAGATACCTGAGAGCAAGCACTGAGGAAGGCCGAGTAATGGAGCGATGACCTGAATGGGCTGGAAACACTATTTCATCAAAAATGACATGGCGCGATATGTATGTTGTTTTAGACAAAGGATCAAGATACTTATAACCAACATGTTGCGAGCTATACCCAATAAAGATGCATTTGGAGCTTCGAAACAAGAGCTTGTGTGAGTTATAGAGACGGAGTAATGGGTAACAAGCACATCCAAATGACTGAAATTGAGAGTAGTCGGGATTGAATCCGAACAATTTTTCATAAGGACTTAGGCTATTAAGAACTGGTGTAAGTAGGCGATTGATGATGAAAATAATAGTGGAGCAAGCTTTGACCCAATAAGTAGGAGGTAATTGTGATTGGGACAGAAGACTGAAGCCCATATCCACGATATGACGATGTTTCCTTTTAGCAAGACCATTTTGTTATGATTTATGTGGGCAAGATAGTTGATGAACAATGCCATATTTGTTAAGAAATATATTTTGAATTGGTTAGAGCATAATTCACCACTTCCATCAATTTGAAAGAGCTTAATCCTATTAGAAAACTGATTTTCAACCATTGCACGGAATGTAAGAAGGGTCATGAAAACATCATTTTTAGCTTTCATAGGATAAAGACACATAAACCAAGTGAAATCGTCAACAAATATAACATAGTATCGAAATCCATTAACAGAGAAAATAGTATTAGACCAAACATAAGAATGAATGCGTTCAAGTGTTCTAGTAGTTATTCGAGTAGACGAGTCAAAGGGTAATTGCTTAGTCTTTCCAAGTTGGCAAGGTTCGCAAACAGATACACTAGACATATCACCAGAACATGACAGTTTAGAATTATGAATAACAGAACGAGCACTAGTTAGAGATGAGTGACCAAGACGTGAGTGCCATACTGAAAAAGTGGGTTTATTGCCAACTTTCCTAGTTAAAGCACGCTTGACACCTGGAGAGCTTAGCTGGATCAGGTACATGCCTCCATTACTCTGTCTCTTCAGCAAGGTTTGCCCCATCTTGCTGTCCATAACAAAATAACCAAATTCAGTAAGAATGGAGTAACATTTGTTATCGACACAAAATTTATAATCTGAGAGCAAGTTAGCGGAAGCATTAGGACAATGAAGGACTTGGGACAGGGTCAAGGGCCGAGTAGAGTTTTGTACATGCATGGAACCAGTGTTTAGGATTTGTAAACCAGAGTCAGTGCCAGTGTAGGGTTTTTGTTGTGCCAGAGTAGCATATCCATTTGCAATATGCTCATTTGCTCCACTATCAACGAACCATATACTGTCATCAATATCCAAATTGGCTTGAGCAGCCATAGGAGCAAGACGAGCAAGAGGGTGTCGTCCCTGATAAGCAAAATTCATACGTTGATAGCATTCAAGAGTAGTGTGGTAAAATTTCTCACAAATTTGACATTGCACGGATGGGGGCTCATTGGGATAATTATCCGTTGTTGGGCAAGATAAAGAGGCACGACTGCTTTGTCCAGAATGTGGATATAGGCCCAAATTGCGTGAGCCCACAGAATGGCGTCCGCGACCTTAAGAAGGACCTCCTCTGGCAGAATGCAGCCCAGAGTTGAAATGCGGTCCAGATCTGTTGTTGGAGCAAGAATAATTTCTGTTCCCAGCGTGAGATCCAGTAAAATTTCCTTTTGGTCCCCTGCTTTGCTAACAACTGGAGCTGGTGTAAAACACGGCTAGCTCAGTCACTGGGGACGGAATTTTGGAGGCATAAGACAATAGCGCCTTCTCAAACTTTTCTAGTGCCATCGGATTCTCCTCTCGGAGGAGATTGATGTTGGCCATGAATAGGTCAAACTGCGGATGCAAACTTTCCGCAATATATGAGATTAAATCATCTTCGGAAATCTAGGAGCCATTCATCCGAAGCTCGGCAATGATCATCTTTGCTGCATCTAGATATTCACTAACATTCCGTGATCCTTGAGAAAGGGTTTGCAAGCGGCAATGCAAATCAAATAAGTCTGTCTTGTTTTTGCAAGAGTACTTGGTCTACAGAAATGACCAGACAACGGACGAAGTCTTGAGATAAAACACCAATTGTAGAAAACGATCAGTAAGTGTAGAGTTAATCCAACTCAGACAGTACTGATCTTTCTTGAACCAAGCCATAAATTCAGGATTCTGTTTTCTTGTTTCAGGAGCAACAGTAGCATCTCCACCCTTCAAAAATTTGAGTGGTGGTTTCTCTGTGCCATCTACAATGGCCATGAGTTCATGGCTACGAAGGATGGGAACGATTTGAGATGCCCAGATAAGATAATTTGGGCCATCACATTTAGTTATAACAACGGCAGGCAAATTGGGTTAATTGAAGGATGAAGAAGACGACATAATGTAGACTGATTGTAATTTGGAGATGGATCGATTAATACACAACGTGAGCCTATGGTCGCTCTGATACCATGTAAAAGATGCAAAAAGATGGCCAAATTGTTGAAGAAAGATATGGCCAAGAACCAGGCGGATCTTCAATAATATGTGCCTCTCTATTTTCTCCAATAAATAGATACAAGTGTATACAAGATATTACAATGAAACTACTTTGATACAATCCATAAATGCACTCATGAATATAGGAAAAAGCGTGAACCACTTTTATACATTCCATAAATGCAAGCGTGAAGCGTGATGATTGTCAGAGGAATTCATTTATGTGGGGTCAATGTTATCTTGTGGATCCTTATCTTTAACAAGAAGCACTCTCCGTTGAGTATGAATCATCGATACTTGGTGGTTTTTGAGTAAAAGATGCACTGGTGAGTTGTGACTTTCTAGCAGGTGGAGCTTGTTTGGAGGGTCACTCTATTCGGAACGTCATCAATTTCGGCATTTTGGAAGGTCGCTTTTCTTCACACAAACCCAGCAATAGCAGCAGCCAGAGCTTATCAGAAGAAATTATTGGCATAAGAAAAGATGCACGCATCTGGCCTGTGAAGGAAGAACTTGATCTGGATGAATTACTGGAGGATTCTTAGCTGGAAAAATTGCACGCTGGCAGGATAGCATGAGGCAATGAGAAGGTGCACTGATAGGGATGGATTTTATTCAGAATCTTCGCGATAACATAAGACATAACATTGCCTTGAATGGCCTTGAAAGCGAGGCAATTATGCCAATTGCATTTAACCTCCTCCTCCCCAATGCAAAACCACATGTCCTAATCCTCCTCCACATCATCATCACCCTAACTTATTGAAGTGGATCATTCTTGACCACTTCTTCTTCTGAGTCTATATTAGCATCCCTACTCACATCCCGAGGACATGAACTTGGATAATTTGTAGACTCCTGATTATAGCCAGGCAAATATGAAAACTTTGGGCATTCTATGATCTACCAACCACAATCCATAACTGACACACCGAACAACTCATTCTCCCTCCTTTCAAACCTCAGCCAAGCCAAAATTACAACCTTTGAGTGCACATCCACCGCATGTTCCCGAGCCAACGTTAGGAATCTCTTAAGGTGCACTGATAGGGCATGGATTTTATTCAGAAGCTTCCCGATAAGATAAGAGAATCATGCACCTGCTTTGGTCTATCATCTGCTAGACCGACTTCTCCCTCATGGGCCGATTAATTATTTAGGATCTGCACCGCTTTTTCACTCATGGGCTGAACTTATTTGATGGGTCATCCTCTTTAATTTGGTTGATTCTTTTTTGTACCTGCGCTTATAAATATCTAGAGCTGGGCCAATCACCTCTTGGACCAAAAAGGACAACATAACTAATCATTTCTATTATTTATTTATTTTTAGCATTTATTTAAATTTCAGTTCTTTATTTTCAATCATTTATTTAAATTTCTGGTATTTAATCAGTTGTCCTCGCCAATCAGCCTATACCGCCCTTGATGGCGATGTCTCAACGGTGGCAAGGGGCCTTTCCTTTCAGTCATTTATTTCTTTCAATTATTTAAATCAATTTTGTAGCTGGTCAGCTGGAGCGACAACGACATGAGGTCTTTCTTTCTATCACTCTTTTTTTATTTCTTGGTTTAACCATCATTCCGTTTCACTCCTTCTTTTTCTGCTTTTCTTTATGTTTTTATTCTGTATTATTTTGTTCCAAATTTCACGTGGTCTACAATCTCATGCTCAGCTTGTGGGGTGTTGATGAGCCTTCCTGACACTCTTGTGATCAACCTCATCAACAAGAAGCTTCCAAACAAATTCCTGACCAATCTCAGCAACAAGAAGTTGATGCAGCAGCTACATCAACACCTGATGTAGCAGCTGCATCAAACACACATTCAGTTGCCCCTTTAGAACCTGAAAAAGTCAAGTAGCAGTCAAGATTACCCTATGTTAATCTTATCAACAAGTATAGTTTGTATGTATATGTGTGTGTATATATATATATATATCATGTACGTTAGTTTGTAAACTCAATTCAGAAACTAGAAATGAAAAACAACATGATCTTTTGCAAGCAAAATCAAACCTCTATGATTTTTAAAAACTCGTTAACCAAGCTTAATTGTTCATGATGAAAAGATGAAATCGGACAATATATGAGAATTGGACCAACACTCGTTGCATCCTTCTTCATTTTCAATTCGATACACATAGAGATTAAGAGTGTAGTAGGTGTGGTTGGTGTACCTAATTCATACACCAAATTCTACACCTAATTTATACACGTTTTATTCAACACTCCCCCCAAGATGGGCGAAATATATTAATCAAGCTCATCTTGTAACAAAGCCTATCCAAATCTAGCGCTATAAGGCCCTTGGTGAGACAGTCAGCAATCTGGTCCTTAGTAGCCACAAGTCCTAGCTCCAAAAGCCCACTGGTCAACTTCTCTTTGATGAAGAATCTGTCATTCTCCACGTGCTTGGTTCTGTCATGTTTGACCGGATTAATGGCAATACTGATAGCTGATTTGTTATCGCGCCACAACCGTATATGTGCTCCCTCATCATCTTCAGCTCTTCTAGCAAGGTCCTTAACCACATCATCTTAGCAACACTTAGGGTCATGGCTCTGTATTCTGCTTCAGTAGTAGAACGGGCAACAACCGACTGTTTCTTACTCATCCAGGAGACAATATTGCCTCCTACAAATATTCAATATCCAGATGTGGACTTCCTGTCATCAACACGGCTAGCCCAATCTGAATCACAATATCCCTCAATTCCCATATGCTTGTTTTTCTTAAAAATTAATCCTTTTCCCGGTGCATTCTTCAAGTATCTTAGAATCAGGTACACCGCATCCATGTAACCCTTTCTCGGTTCATGCATATATCTGCTGACCACACTCACAGCAAATGAAATATCAGGTCTGGTATGGCTCAGGTATATTAGTCGCCCAACCAGTCTTTGATACCTCTCTTTATGCATAGGCTCACCAGCACAACACTTAGGTTTACTTTCTACTCGATAGGTACCCTAGTAGGCTTACAACCAAGCATGCCTGTCTCTGTGAGTAGATCTAAGACATACTTTATTTGGGATAGCACTATCCCCTATGGTTCCCGAGCTACTTTAATCGCAAGGAAGTATCTCATCTCTCCCAAGTCCTTCACCTCGAATTCCTTGCCCAGTCTAACCTTCAGCTCTGCTCTCTCCCTCTCATCATCTCCTGTAATGATCATAGCATCCACGTAAACAGCCAACATCGTGATATGATCTCTAATATGTCTCAGAAAGACAGTATGATCAGCATTGGTCTGTTGATAACCTATGCCTACCATAGCCTTCCTGAATCTGTCGAACCAAGTTTTAGGGGATTGTTTGAGGCCATATAAGAATTTTTTAAGCCTGCAAAATTTCCTCTTTGTCTAATCAGTGTCAAATCCCGGAGGGATCTCCATGTACATCTCCTCAAGTAAGTCACCATGAAGAAATGCATTCTTCACATCGAGCTGGTGTAGGCTCCATCATTTGTTTATTGCCATGGAAACTAAAGTCCTGGCTGTACTCATTTTGGCGACTGGCGCGAAAGTCTCATCATAATCAATGTCATATGTCTGACTGTAACCATTGGCCACTAATCGCGCCTTGTACATCTCCACCTTTCCTTCAGAATTTTGCTTCACAGTGAACACCCATTTGCATCCTACGGTTTTCTTCTCGAGTGGCAGTGGTACAAGCATTCAGGTTCTATTCTTTGTCAAAGCCTCCAATTCCTCTATCATGGCAGCTTTCCACTTTTGGTCCTCCATTGTAGCCTGCCAACACTTAGGCACAAAAACACTGTCCAAAGATACAATAAATGCCCCATGACTATGTGATATGTGAGGGTAAGAAATATGCTCGGTAATATCATAAGGGAAACCATACCGATCTGGTGGAACCCCCGCATTGACACGGGTGGTCCGCCTTAGCGGCTGGGGTGAGGGAGAGATAGATGAAGAAAAATGAATAATGTCATCTGAGGTAGCTGGATGGTTTGTGATGAGCATTGACACATGTGTCTCCAAAGTCGAGGTCGGCAAGGTACTAGAAGATGGGACAATGGGACGCCTCCTCATGTACCTATGACATAATTCTGGAGTCTCGCTATCACCAACCTCTTCATCACTCACTGACTCTGCACTTGTATCCCGTGGACGAGAAGGACACACGATCTCCCCCATAGTCACTGTCCGTGACTCATCAACATCACTCCTCTCCCCCTCTCGTCCTACACCTCTAATAGTCATGATACTCTCCCCCTCTCGTCGTTCACCAGTCGGCGAGTCCTCAAAAGAAGATGATGTACCTTGGAGAAAGTATGGCTCTTGTTCACGAAAGGTAACATCTCTACACACGAATGATCGTTTCTCAACTGGGTTCCAACATATATATTCCTTTTGGGTAATTGAGTATCCTACAAATACACACTTGATGGCTCTTGGATCCAATTTTCCAGCATTAGACCGGTTATCCTGCATAAAACACACACAACCAAATAGCCTTAGTTCAATCCAGTCTCCATGGGTGCTTGTCTATACCTCATGCGGTGAATACCAATTCAGAATTCGTGATGGAAGTGATGTGAATTTTTGCTAGCGGAATGTTAACATGGAGTCGGGAACTTATTCTTGTATCAATAGAAATACATGAATCAATCAAATTTCGAAATTGACAAAATAAAAGGATAGATTGTGCAACCCAACAAAAAGTTACACTAAAAAGAAGGATGGGAAAGAACGGAAATGGCAGAAACGTATTATGCCGTAGAAATCCAATCAAACATGGAACATCAACCCCTAACCAACTACTACGCTAGAAACGAATGTAAACCAGAGGGTCAATTAAACGCCTACCCGAGGATCTACTCTACGATAAATACGAGTATCATATAATCAACATTTACATATACCATAAGATGCATGTAACCTAATTCTCTTTGGAATAGGAATTCAAAGAAACAAAGAGATTTCTCTCAAGTTCATAACTTTAATAAAACGTTCGTTCCTAAAGCTGAGAAAAATCTACCTTTAAATAGGCTATAATCTTGATGAGCCTAAGTTTCTATTCCCTAAACTCAAGGGCGGACCTACGCTTGGGCGACCCCAACCCGGGGTCAATTTTCGGTTAAACCCATCCACCATCGGCAGTGCAGTGGCGCAGTCTGGATCTGGATTCCCTGTAAAACCAAGAACTCCAATCGAGTGATACTTGTCGTCTGTGTCGTCAATCTGGAAGCGCAACCACGTGAATGATTTGATTAGTTTTCCTTGATTTGGATTGTTGTATGGTGTACGTGAGAATGATTTGAATTTGAGATTCGATTTTGCTGTCTACATAAAATGGCAGACAAGGCGGTAACAATCAGAACTAGGAAGTTCATGACAGATCGCCTTCTATCTAGGAAGCAATTTGTACGTTGTTCAGCATAACTTCTTTCTGGTTTCATTATTTTGCTTGATTGAACTGGTTCTTTATGTAATCCTTTCTTTATCTGATCCTGTGGTGCAGCTGATTGATGTCTTGCATCCTGGAAGGCCTAATGTTTCAAAGGTATGTGCTTACAATGATTACATTGTCCTTTCACAAGTCTTGCATCCTGGAAGGCCTAATGTTTCGCGGGGATAACAGGATGAAAAATTATGTATGCATGTATACTTGGTTGAGAAGTCCAGGAAACAGTTGAAGGGAAGGAAGAATAGGACTAAGAAGATCCGTGGTGTGAAGAAGGTATAGTTCTCTTGCTTCGTGATGATGATGATTCAAG
>JAOWBN010198073.1:0-15022 GCA_028565015.1 Pinguicula moranensis
TTGGAACCTGATTGGCATATAGACTCAAAACCTGAAATAATTACCCAGTTATCTGTATGTATCAACTACATTTTCCTGTTATATTTATCCTGTTCACTAGAGAAAATTCTTATTTCCGTTGCCTGACTAATGGAGCTTTGGATAACGAAACAAGAGCGCTTATTGATTTATGTGATATTGTTGGGATACTATAATGCATCAAATGATGTAATGCATATTGGGTCGCAATATAAATAGCATTTTTATATAATTACAAGGGTAAGCCTGATCTGATGCTACAGACCCCAACATAATTGGAAATATATTGGGTTCGTTGTGTTGTGTTGTTGGGATACTATAATCCAGGCCTCACAAAACAATCGCCCGCATATATTACCACCTCTATTATCGGACTTGGTTTCACAAGTGTTTTAGAAAGTAATGTTTCTTTATTGTCCATATTTGTTTCACTATGCATTGCGTATGAGGGTATTTTGATCCTCAACAGTTTCTTCTTTCAGTACATTTCAAAGATTCCAATTAACAGAGGATCCTTATTTTTGCATCTTGCAATATCAACAATCTTATTGCCTTCCATCTTCACAGAGATTCATCAAGTATCAACTTTACATTTCGTCTGCCAGGCTCGAACGACATGCCACCAATGTCTTCGACGCTACATCATTGGAACAGTTCTTCGGTTCAATCTGAGGTGCGCTTGTAAGGGGTTGCATAATTTTTCTGTTTTGTTATGGTTGTTGTATGCATTATTCTGGTGGGAGTAACTTGTACTTCCTCAAATCACCTGCAGTTGTTGACAATCAGAATGGCTGCTTTCAAGCAAATGAAGTTCCTTGAAAGCAAAGTGACACAAACTTCAGCAAAAGCAGATATTTTCATGCATTAGAACGAGTTGGAGTATCCTCAATCTTCGGTAATCACACTATGAGGGATTAATGGAGATAATTCTAATCTCGTTACCAAATGCGCAAATGTAGTAATAGAAACTAGAAAATGTTTCTTTTTCCTTGTGTAGTTTGCAACATCCAAGTCTTTGATAAGGCTTGACAGTGTGGAGTGTAAACTAAAGTTTCATGTTCATACCTTGTAAAGAGAAAATATGTAACATTTAGTACATTTCTGTTTTGCTCTGAATTCAGTGTAGTTTTTGGATATAGAAGTCAAATTTAAAGAAAATCATAAATTTCACAAAATATATATACATATCCTTGGATAATACTAGGTCGGGTCGGGATGAAAAATGATATAGCGAAAAACAGTGTAAGATAGAGTCCATTTCATCATTATACCCTTATGTTGAACACTGGCACACAAATTAATATGAGGTATAATTATTCATTTTGTGTTGTCTTGCGCAGTCTTGTGCTGTTTTTGTATTGCGCTATATCATTTCTCGGTCCGGTTAAATAGGTTGGGTACACGAACCTAAATTCGAAACTCAATTAAAAAATCTATTTTTGGGGTTCGGGTATGAGTTTAAAATGTAGAGTTTGAACACTTAATTAAAGGGGAGCATTTAATTATTAATTTGGTTATGGTCTCTAATTAAATCTAACTAATTAGACATATTGAATCAAACCAAATATTTAAATAATCGAATATTCGATTCAGTTGTATGTCAATTTTTAATTAATCGAATAATCAAGATTATTTTGCTCATCCCTATACCTAATTGAGTATCCATTTAAATTAAAAAATAAATAAAACATTGTTCTAATATGTCAGATTTATTTTCTGTTCTTTAGGACTATTAATTTCCATATTATGCGAAAAATCTAAAATTAATATTTTAATAAAACAAAACCCTAAAACCCCATTTGTGCATTTATATGGTGTTAATCAATAATAGCCCTAATACTGCGGAGAACAAAATTCTTCAGCAATCTTGGAACAGGGCGAAAAAGAGCAGTAGCTGTACTGAGCTTTGACACTGGCGATGGAGGCTCCCGTATCTCCAGTGGATTCTCAATTATCTTCCCAGATATCGGCTCTTCTCAACTCTCCACCCCTTCCACAAGTGCAGGTGGTTTCTGTTTTAGTTTTAGTTTGTATTCTTTCTCGAATGCACAATGGGTTTATGCTAACGGAGCTCGGACAGGAATACTTTGGAGCACTGGTGGCTGATAGAAAATGCTCTGGACTTAAAGTGAAGCTAAATGACGAGCATGGAAAAGGTACATGTTCTAGTTTCATTGTTGTGATTGTCTCTTTTATTTTATTAAGCGAGCCTATGAATGGTGAAAATTTTAAAGCATTTACCTTTATTGAAGGTTGATATGAAGTGTTGATGATTTGGTGCAGGGGTTTACAGTGAGGTGGATTTTCAAGAAGATGATCTTGTTCTGAAGGATAAAATGCTTGTAGGTGCCCAACATTCTTCTAATAAGGTCAGGTATGTATGTGAAATTGTGAATAGCTCTTTCCATGGTAAGATTTTTTTTCCCCACTTTCCTTGCTGACCATCTTTTCCCTTTCTCTCTGTCTGCTCTTTTTTTGGGCAGGTGGATTGCTTGGTGTGTAGTTTTTGCTTCCAATTCATTGGCTCCGTAGAGCTCCAGATCGGGCGGAAACTCTATTTGGAAGCGTTAGGCCTCTCACCATCTGATGAATGTCCCCAATTTGATGGATCGGGCTGCAGTAGCTCATTAGGGAAAACTCGCATCCCCCGTAGTGTTATTGAATCATTAATTCATGGAAGCTTACAGTTGCCCTATTCAGAGAGTTTTTCTCTGCCATCAGTTGTTTCATGCCCTGGTGGGTGCAAAGAGGCGTACTATTGCAGGTAGCTATTTGATATTTGATTAGTCAAACGCAAAATTCCTTTCTTCGTTTTATCTGTGTTAAGGTTATCCTTGGATATTATAGTGTTACTACCTCAACAATAAATGTCAGTGTCATCTCTTTGGGGTCAGTGTCTTGTTAAGTCCCCTTAGATAATTGAACCCAACCATTCTATGACGAAATGATACTATGGCCTGTATAACTTAATCTTGGCTTGTTTTTGTTTATCCTTCTACCTAATAAACAGCAAGAGACCTTCTAGTCCATATTCTATGTGATTGGGATTTTTATTTATATTGACTTAAATTCAATTTTATTATTAAAACTCCAAAACATACAATGATAAATTGTTTGCATTCATCTACAATGCCTGGGATATTTTTCACAACATCATATGATAAGATTTTATTTTTTCTGTAGTAAATCATGTTCGAAAGCTGACTGGGATACTTTTCACTCCTTACTTTGTACTGGCCATGATTCATCATCCCCAAATTCAGAAGCGCTTTTCAAGTTCATCAAGCATGCTAATGGTAAGATATAACTTATTTTTATTGGCACCAACCATCCTTCAGTAAGCATTTATTTTTGTAATTTTTTTGCTGTGATGACTAACATATTTCACCCGACTAACATATTTCCTCCATCTATGCTTCACCAGAAACAAATGATATCTTCATCCTTGCATCTAAGGTAATTGCTTATGAACTTATGCTCCTAAGACTTTTGCCTTTGTCATTTCAGAAAAAAATCTTGTTTAAATTCACGAACGGTGGACTCTTTTCTACTAAAGATGAGGATTATTATTTGAGGGGGGAATTTTAACAAATGGATTCAATTTATAACCAAGCTTCTTTGTTTTCTAAACAATAGTAGGGTATGGACATTTCATCTCAGTTACAATTCAAGGCTGCTTTATTCCGTAGTTTCAATCACATCTAGTATGGAGTCTTGTTAGAATGTGCATGCACATTATTATCCAAAGTGACCAGATGCTAGGAAGTCTCTCTGAACTGCTAGTTTAACAACATCTTTTCCTTGTATCGCAATCTAAGAAAACATGTAATGAACTTAATGTCATCTTTGACCTAGTTGGCATGTATATCATATGGTTCTGCAATTTACTTGGCATGGTCACACATATCCATTCTTTATATGTTTTGTCTTGTCGTTAATTCTTGTGTTGCAGGTAATTTCCTTCACCATTTTGAGATACAGAAAGCTGAAAGCAGCTCACCTTCAACAGCAGGGGAATCATGACAATTCTAATGGGTGTAACAGCAGTGTCTTTCCGTTGCTGTTGGAGGCATGGAAGCCAGTTTCCATGGGATTCAAGAGAAGGTATTTTAGAAGCTTTATGTGTTATTACCGTTTTGGATGTTTTATTTCTCCATATGCGCCATTGCCACTTGATTTTGCCATCTATGTATATTTTGCTTGAAAAACTTTTAAAATACAAAAGTTTCCTTTCATAGTGCTTTCGACATTCTTTTGGTGATCTTCACCTAGTGGTTTTTCTGTTCCGAGCCGCCTTACAGACCAGTTGAAGAATGCCCTTCATATTCCATTCACCTATTGCTTAATTCCTGCAATTTACTTGTTTGCTCAAATATCTAGGCCTATTTTATATCTTCCTGGGCATTTGCAATGATTTGTGCTTTTTACACATTTTATCACAGACTTGAACTATAATAGTTTGTTTGAATTGTAATTCAGAAAGCATCATAAATGAAATATCATTGTCATATTTGCATCCCACTCTGATCATGAAACATGCATTGTGCCTAAAATATATGATCACACGAGCTGTTCAAAACAAAGTTTTCTGAGGTGCTTGTTTACAGGTGGTGGGAGTGCATAGCTCTGCCAGAAGATGTTGATTCTCTCCATGAAGCTCAATTCAGGAATCAAATAAAAGAATTGGCTTTTGAGGTAACCCTCCTGCATGGAAGAATATTATTAAGCTTACTATGGTTAATCAATTAATCTGGTTTCTCTAGGGCAGCCAGTTAAGTTTGTATTGTTTTCATTAGGCTTCATGCACTTCATAGCAGATTTAAGATATGCGAATGTTGGCATGCTTAATTATACTCCACTCATCATCCCCCTTCTAACGTTGCCTGATTTTTCAAAGCACTGTGTCCAATAAAACAAGAGAGACGACCATGTAAATGTTCCAATACTTGAAAGTATTAAGGGAGAAGATGCTTATAGCTTAAACACCTGAATTGTACCCTTTTTGCAGAATGGGGAGAAGATGCTTATATCAAATAAAATCTGTCATTTTGGTATATAATTGAACTTTTATAAATTTAATTTAACTTCTGCTTCATTTAGTTTCAATTGCATCTGCTTTACTTCGGCAAACAAAATAATTGCATGCAGGGGATTAAGGGGGTGTTTTGCGCAGATCCTCTTATGCTTATAATTGGATTATAAGATTTTTTTTTGAAAAAATGAAGAGTTATTTTTGGCGAGAAAGGTGATTATAAGAAGATTATAATTTTAAGAAGGCTGCGCAAAACAGGGCATAAATATGTTTTTATCAATTTTTTTAATATCTAATTATTCTTATTGTTTGAATACTGTAGTCACTGCATCTCCTGAAAGAAGCTATCTATGACGAGGAATGTGCACCATGTATCCTACTTATTGCTGAATCTGACTTATTTGTGAACCAATGCAATCTATGTTGTGTGTCCAAGTTTGAAGTACTTAACCTTCTAAAGTATTCTCCATCGACATCTATGGTCATATAATTGGCATGTTTGAGCTGAATAACCTGTGAGTATTCCTTCATCTCTGTCTAAGTTGGTATGTCATTCCAGATGCTTGTCGTATATCAATTTCTTATTCCCATGTGTATTTGGAAGATATTGTAGTGAAGCATGCTGACCTTGACTCTCCTTTATAATAGTGATTTGGTTGTTGCATCTCCTGTGGAAGATTACTTTCTGTACATTGATGATCTTCCATCCTCTCAAAAGGTTCGTGCCTATTATAGCTTTTAGGTGACCGATGGTATGAAAAAACTATTATTGCATCATTGATTTGAAAATCAATGCAGATAGAAGCTGAAAACATAACAAAGCCTTTCCTTGATGCTCTTGGGGATGACTATTCAATTTCTTGTGAAGGTATGGAACAACTCTATGTCTATTCTGAGATTCTCTTTGAACCTGTGCTCAGTGGAAGCCTTGTTCTCTCTTCATCACATGTGTTTGTTTCTCCATTTGAAGTATGTGAAAATATCTCTGTACTAACTGCTAGAGAAGTTGATGACAACATTCATACCATCATCCATCCTTCTCAGTTCCCATCCATAACTTGGTGCTGAAGAATGCTGAATTATTGTTGTTTTCTTACTAATTTTCCATTTTGTGGCTTCTATAAATTGTGTTTGTGGCCATCTCCAAATGAGTTATTGTTTTTATGCGTTCTACAGCTTTCTGAATTTTGGTTCATCTGTTTCACCTTGCTTTCTGGTTACTGATTTCTGTGAAATCAACTATTGTGCTGTGCCCCTCCCCTTCTACGTGAATGAAAGCTCTCTCTTATCCTTTACCATCCATATTTTACTCCCTATTTAACTCGTATCTCAAGTCCACTCACAAATCTACTTTAGGTACTGCATTTTTTCCTCTACAGAGTTGCATGAACCACTCCTGCGTTCCTAATGCAAAAGCATTTAAGCGAGAAGAGGTACACATACCCCTTGGTACTTCAACTTAGCTAATGTGATACTCCTCAAGAGTGCCTGGCAGGAATTATAGCTTACATTCTTATGCTCACGGATAGCTGCACTCATCTGTGCAGGACCGGGATGGCCAGGCCACTATAATTGCTATTCGACCCATCTTAGCAGGCGAGGAGGTATATTTATATGTTTCCAAATTGTGACAACTCTCATGTAATTCCACAGGCTTGATAATCAACACTGGCATCTTTGGTGTACTTCATTTTCTTTTTGCATATGCAGATAACCATCTCGTACATAGATGAGGATCATCCTTATGAAGAGAGACAACAACTGCTTGCTGACTATGGCTTCAGGTGTAAATGCCCCAGATGCATAGAAGAAGCACTATGACACAAATTATGCATTCTTCCATTCCATACAAGCAAAGCTTTCCCATTTAGTATGTTGAACATTGGGATATTCTATTTTTCTTTCTAGCGTGTAATTTAATAGGAAATTGATGCAACAGGTGACCAATCAAATCAACCTAACCCCTTATAAGTCTTCGATTTTAGGTTTCCCCAAATGAAATATACAAGTGTGTGCTAAATAATTGTTTATTCTTGGACTGATTTTGCATGGAGAGAATTGATGTGGGCTGATAATGTCACTGGCCTTTGGACGGCCCAATAAAGAAGAAAGAAGAGATATTTGAGTTCTAATGAAATTAAACAATATTATCGTTTTTGTTGTAAATGCAAAAATATGATTCAATTTTGTTGTTATAATCAAAATTAAAAATATTGATAATTTTTGCTCGAGATTTTTTGTCAAATTAGTTATTTTTATTTTTTTCATTAAAATCATATGCTAGCGCACTAGTTATACAAAAAAAATATATTTTTTCTTCTAAAAGTACAAAAAATTGACCAATGTTATAATGATGAAAACTTAGGAATTGGATAATTTTGTTCGAGATTTATTCTCAAATTGCCCTATAATTTATTTTTAATAAAAACCCATGTTTTGTGCGCTGTAATATACTAGTTTTATTAAAAGTTAATAATATTCTTGTTTCTTTTAAAAAATGCAAAAATATCACCAAAAATTGTTCTGAAAACTTAAAAAATGACAAGTCTTGCTCAAATTTGATCTTCAAACTAGTATTTTATTTTATTTTTATAAAAATCATGTAATATAGTATACAAACTTTAATAAAATTTAATAATATTCTCATCTTTTATCGATAATGCAATATATGCCCCAACATTTTCTCATAAATGTAACTTCGAAAGATTCATAAATTTCGTTTGGGATTGGATTTTGAAATTAGTCTTTTATTTATATTTCTTAAAAAAAACATGTACTATAGTACAAGAGTTTTAACTAAATTAAATAATATTCCTGTTTTTGCAGTAAATGCGAACATCCAAGATGTGTAAAAGGAATTATGCAGTTGTCTTGTGGCAAAACTTGCTCTTACTAACAAATGTTAACAAAGTTGACATCATTGTTCAGACGATATCCACTTCCACCAGCTCCTCATCAACCCCATCTATGTCCACACTCTCGTCTTCACCTTTATACTGCAACAAAAGCAGGTTGAACAACTCAGATGAAATACTGTATTTTATGCTTCAAGAGACATAAAAATCTAAGGCAAGACATAGGAATGTAAACTGCCACTATTTGCTACCATCACAGCTGCAAATAACATACTCTATAGATGGAACGCAGATGAATGAGAAACTGCAACTACAACCAAAATCTCCCCAGTATATTCTTAATCAAGTTAGGGGCTGAAGGGCCAAATGTACGCAGCCTTATTCTTATAATTATAATCATACAAAGAGACTGTTTTCGTTATGACCCAAGATGCATTGCGTAGCAATGAAATTTAATAGAGTCATTTTAATTTAATTATTATTAACATAAAGCTAAAAAATTTATCAATGATGACTCTTTTAACTCTATTTGCAATGAACATGAATGAGAAACTAAAAACTCTCAAATCAAGGAAAGCTACCAAACCATTCTGTTCTGTGCGTAACTATAATGATCAATAAGCCATTTCTTGGTAGGTCCCTTTACAACCTAATTCTAACGTATTGGAATTTGATACTTTTTAAACCAACATGTAAAGACGTAGGCCATCAGATAACACATACCTGTGAATAAACATCCTGAGGAATAGTCGGGGGTGGGGGTGGCAGAAATGGCAAATTCGAAATTTTCAATGACGCTTCAGTCTCAGCTTCAGCGTTATTAGCTCCATTTGCTGGCAAAGCATCATTCGCTTCTATCACTTCAACATCATCCACTGCATGAGCAGCTATACCAGTTGATGGCAGTGTTACGCCAGTCTCAGATACCTTGTACAGGAAAATTGCCATTACAATGAACCATTAATATCAAGGAAAAACATCTCTGATGCATAAGATGAACTAATTACTGGAACGGAGGCGTATGCCACCAAGACCAACTTAACTCATGCACCAGGTGGTAACCCATGCTTTGACGGTGGAAAAGATAGAGGTGAATCCATGCATATGGTTTAGAGGGAAAGGTAAGACACATGTTGAACTCATGATTCCGGATTGGTCGCATGAACCAAATTATTTTGAGTTTACAACACAGATGTAATGTAGAATGCAGGTTTAATATGTTTAACCCACTTATGCAGTACACATTGGTACTTTAGTAATAGATTTGGTTTATCTAAAAAAAGCTGAATCAACTGTCAATTAAGAGTTCCCTAAGGTTAATATTTTAATGTGCAGGAACCATATTAATTAATATCCTCATATTTATCCTAAAACCTAGATCAGCCTGAATGTAGATATTTCAGCATTGGAATTAGATAGATTTTTAGGCTTGACTGTTGAGAATCCATGTATCCAAATATGCTATCTCCTCCGCCATCAAAGCAGGCAGAGGCAAACCAATATGGAACTTTCCTAAATGCATACGCATAAAATATCAACCATGAGGAAAATAGATAAAATGCTTCCTCAAACAGATATAGAAAATTTCGTTTTTCTTTTTCCTGAGATGCAAAACCGCACCTTACCAGCGGAGGCAAAATCAGATGTCTGATTTACTCTATTGGACTTGTCTTCATAAGCCACGGACCCATTCACATTGTATTCATCAAAATCAGACTCAGGAATCCTGCCATTGCTCAACTCACCATGATCCATAGGCGGTCGTGAGAGCTTCTCCCCTCGATATTTTCCGGTCTCCATCCTTTCCCCAACTAAATTTACTTGGCAAAGATGATCAAGATAGACCAGAGTTATAAAAAAAAACATAGCAAACAGGATATCCCAAGATGGTACATTTCCAAAATTAATATTCAAGCAATCAGCAACGACCTATAAAATGTTGTCCACCCAAGGAGAGAACTTGAGACATTAACAAAGAAACAATAATGTCATGGAGTAAACTCATGATGACATCGCTTTCCCCTTGACCAAATGGTAAGATATATGCTTCAGTAGTTTTAATTAGCAGAACAGGTGAGGGTATAGTATGTTAAGCAAGTAAACAGTGTGCAGTAATTTCCCAAACATGAAATTTATAGGGTAGACATTGTGCATATTACCTTGGTCTGGTGCATCATAAGTATCTAGGAAAACTCTTGCTCTTCTCCTAGGTGGGGAAGAATTCATCTGACCCTGATTCGACGGGCTTATAGCATATCCACCAGTCATTTCATCATTGAAGGTGTTGATTTTAGGATCATCTTCTAAATTCAACTGCTCACCCAACTTCTGAAGCTGAGCCTGTGACCTGCATAATACAGTTATAAACGAATATAGAATCTGGATTACAGGCCATAAAATAAAAACTGAAAGGTAACGGAAAATTATGACTAACCTTTTAAGATCATCCTGTAAACGGGCGTGACGATTGTGAACTTTAATGAACTTCTTAATCTTTGTAGTGAACCTGGAAATACGGTACTTGTATCACATTAGGTTATCAAGATAAACAGTTTTGTCAGAATTAAGTATGACAAATTATTGATGGATTTGGTAAAAAGATATGTGACCAGAAGATGAGGAGAGCAATAACAAAAAATATTTTACTAAGGGGATAACATCAATTCTTACCAAAATCCCATTTCTGCTCTCTCAAAACACTCACTATTACCAAAAAACTACAGAATATAGGTGGGCAACACTGTTGTTTATCATAAAAAATAATTAAACTCCCTAAGATTCTGCAATTAAAATCAAGGAGAACAAAGACATTATAGTATTACTTTTTGCTCTCCTCCTTCTCTTTGGAGAGTTGCATCTCAAGCTCATGAATTTTCATAGATAAAGTATCTGCTTCTTTAGCTCTATCTTCCAAGTAGATCTGTTTAACAAGTAAAAAGATCTTTGCTCGAGAATATACTAAAAATATGCATCTCCAGGCACGGCATGAAAGAAAAAGAAATGGACAACAAACATAAGAAAGAATATATAATGTCAGCCAAGCTATGAAGTAACTAACCTCCAGTTCCTGCTTATCATTCTGCACTCTCTTAATTTGAGATTGCATTTCTCTCAGCTACGAAATACAGATAAAGAAAGATAAAGATAAGAACAAGATGGACCATCAAGATGCCTTAAAAAGACAGGAGAAAAGCTAAATGATAACAAAAAGGCGTCACTTCAGCCATTGCCCACCATACCTGCTCACTAACACGCATTCTGGCATCAGAAGATGACGACTGTCTTCTAACTTTTATGTGATCATCATTTCCATCCGATACTCTGCCAGAATGATCACTATGGCCATCTAACTGGTTTCTCTTTCTGTGATTTCTCTCCCTGAAAAAAATAATAATAATCAGCATAGATCAAGAGAGTGAGGGAAATGAAATTAATCAGCATAGGTAAAGGTTTGCGGCAAAACAGAGCAAGTTCATGCTACAGCATAAATAGAGATAATTTAGAACATATGAGAAGAAGCATGATGTTTTAGGACAAAAAACTATGCATAATCGGCCAACATAAGCAATTGAAAAATAATGCACATGTTAGTTCTGTTGGACGATGACCTGTTGAAATTCATTCCAGGAGTTGGAACAATCCTACGAGCAGCATTTTAGGAAAAAAGACGACCAATCTGATATCATATAACTAGGAATTAGGATAGGATAAAAGCATAAACACATGACATGAACTCACATTCTTTTCCCATCTGAGTGAGGACTATCTCCTGCAAATTCAGTAGAACCAATATGTGATTAACAACAAATGACCAAAATAACGGGATATGGCTATAAATACATGTCTATATTACCACGATAAGAATGCCTTGCATTGGCATCTCCTCTTCCCGGTGAGCTACGAGATGGAGAACGCATTCTATCAAGCCTCTCTCTCAAGTCACTACCCCCTCGATTAGACTCTCTTCCTGCAATTTGGATAAAAAAAAATAATAATACAATGTACGAAAACCTTATCTAAGAATAAGTAAAGACATAAAGTCATGCAATACTTAACATGGAATTAAGCTTACCGTCACCGGGAACAAATGAGTAACATAATTATGAACAATTTTAGAGACTTCCCAGGCTGATTCCATAGGAGCCATAGAACTAATAGGTGTCCTTATAAGGAGAGATAAAGATATACCATGAGCTTTTAGACATAGAAAACCCTTCAAGAAGCACGGAAGCAACTCAATAGATATCCTCTTGCATTTCATGATAAGAATAGAAAGCAATGGCATATAATAACTATATCCTTCCACTTGATATATATTGGCATAGCTGATCTAAAGCCAAGAGTTTCCTTCCCAGTATCTCTCGCCGATGAAATGACATGAAGAAAACACCAGACTTTCGGAGAACATACACAGCTCAACAAGTAGGATAACTTATTCGGATAGCCGTTTTGCAGAGTCATTAATAGAGCAATCAGATGAAGAAAATACATCCTCTCCATAAATTGCAGGAATACCATGAGGACCTATATCTGATCCCTTTAAAATACTGCAGTTTCGACATTGATAAGAACTAACCAAGAAGCCGAGAAAACAAGAGCAAAAGCAGCATAAAGATAAACCAGCACAGCCAGTTCTGACAAGAGATACTAAGTCAGTGAGTTGGAAGCCATTCGATAACACCCAAAGCAGTAGTAGATTGAACAAAAGTTTCTTAATTTTTATAGAGATGCAATAGCATCCAAATCAGGAATGCTCTGTAACTTCCTCTTGGGTACTACACCATGAAAACGATTTCGGAGAAGTATGTCACTACATAACTAAAAGGGCAGAAATCATTAGCCACAACATGAATAACTAAATTGTATCTCTGAAACTGCAAACGGCAGTGTAATATGTTACCTTTCAAAGAGTTTTTACATTTCTATTAAGGAGAAAGCAGCTATATCACACAAGTAAGAGTAAGAACTTTGCAAATAAATTCGATACAGGTCATGCCCACTTAGCAACTTAGTAACCAGTAGAAAAAAATAGACATTAGACATTAGGAAAGATCAAATAAAAACAAAATAACATGGCTATGAATCTTGAATGAAAAAAAAATAATCCTTCACTTCAGCTAGATTACGAACAGGAAAAACTCAAAACGAGCAGAACGCAATAACATTGTAAACAAGAAATGCTCAAATGAATTTTCAACAAGTCCATTTGAGTTGGGAACGAGAGTTATTTCTCGTTCATTCCTAGATTCATGTCTACAGACAATACACAGTCCACATATGAAGCACAAAAGTGCCTCCAACCAGAAAGAATGGATTGATGGATTTATGTCTATCTCATTAAGTTCATAGGTTGATATTAAAGATACAAACACCATCATACTTCATTTAAGCATATACAGCCTGACAAATGGAACTACTAAAAAAATTTATAAATAAATCAGGTTTTCAGTTACTAAAATCCTCGATCAACAGGCTCAACACCCAAATGCACTGAACAGAGATGGGCATGTAATAAAATAGTTATGAACCAATCTGCCCGAGAGTGTCTGGATTCCACCAGGTGACTAACAATCTATAGGTGAAATGTGGAGGGGTGTAGCTATTTACTTTCGCCTTCCTAGGGTTACCAATACAGCTCAACTGTCCAGTAAAATGAAATCACAAGTTTTTTACCAGACCATATTTCCACCCAAATAAAACAAAGATAAAACACGAAGCATTTTCTTTTCCTGCATATACAGTTAGTTATCTCTCAACGTTCTCATGCCACATCACCGATTAATAAGATGAATACGAAGAAACAATAACATTGAACATCTGGGTTTGCGATTGAACACTACAACAAATTGAAGCAGTTTTGGTTCCACTACATGACTACAATATCAAATGCTTGATACCAAAATATAGGGCAAACGAGTAAGCAAAGCTTGTTCAGTTGATTTCTCAAAAAAAAAAAGATGTGATAGTACCATTGAAGGAGCGTCGTAGCTCCGCGGAGCCATGGGCGAAGTTACAATACTGGCGAGAGCAACGCCCTCTTTGATACAACATACATAGCTTCGTCTTGTACAGTTTCCTTTCAACCATTTTCTTCTTTTCAGTTCCAATTTAACCAGACTCTTCGACTCCAATATGGTATTCAATTGCGAGAAATCTTGATTTGTGGAACAGAGGAATTGGGGATCAATGCGGCAGGGCACGAAGGGTTTGCCCAAAATCATTAAGGTCAGCACACAGGTCTATTTTGGGGAATTTTTTATTACAAGAAATCCGACGCATAATCCATTTTATGTGGTTAAAATTTGTCTTCAAATCGTTCAGTAACAAAAAAAATAGAAATGAATCAATTAAAAGAAATATGAATATTCAATTTGGTTAGTTTCTTTTTCAACCTCCAAAATTTTGATGGAAAATTTCAGTGGTGACCAAAAATTGGGGTTTATTCTTGAATCTTGATTATCCGAAATAAGACGGATAATCAAAAATTGGTCCGGGTTCAGATTTAGAGTAATCTTGAAAATTATAAATTGAGTAATCGGAAAAGTTTTTTTTTAGTTCTACGTTATAATTTTTTGAATATTTCAGATATTTCTTCAATTTATATCGTTCCGATACCTGAATTCCCCATAAAATCGGAAAAATGATAAATTGAGTAATCGGGAAACGTTATAATTTTCGTACCGTATCAATACCCGAATTCTTAATTTTTTTAAAAATCCGGATTTTTTGGACGGGAACCGTAAATTCAGTCTCATTTTTTATCAGATCGGGATCGGGTATTGGCAATAAGCCACTCCTAGAAAATTTAGCTTGAGTTAGACTTGTGTAAGGCAAGTAGCGTATGACTATTATCCGCTAGGGATATCTAACAATAATCGTTACTATCACATTTATGATATAAGACTATCTTATGGTAGTGACGATCATTATGGTAACGCCCATCTTACATTTGTGGCAAGATCAAGGGCGTACCCAGGGGGGGCCTGGTCCTCCCCCCCTGGGGTTATCCTACCCTACCATATTTTATTAATTTATTTTTTTTTTTAAATTTTAATTGTATTTTAGTGGTTTTTTTGAATTTTTTATTAAAATTTTAATGATTTCCAAAAAATTCAGC